>JAHDVE020005332.1:0-278818 GCA_022606495.2 Halesus radiatus | reverse complement strand
GCTCACAGATGGCGCTAATTTAAATAATTTATTACATTTTAATTTAAATGTAATAAATTATTAATAAATAAATTATTATTAAAAACAACCATTTTAATTTAAATGTAATAAATTATTAATAAATAAATTATTATTAAAAACAACCATTTTAATTTAAATGTAATAAATTGTTACTGTTTGTTTAAAGTTCGAGTCCTTCAAGAAAATTATAAAATACAGTAAATGTTAGTTTTATAAAAATATATTTAATTTTTTTTTTAAGTTTCTTGAAGGACTGAGCTTTAAACCTGCAATAACAATTTATTCCATTTCATATTCCGTGGTGATATTATTTGGCGGGTGAACCAACAAACAATTCATTTCAATAATATTTAAAAGCATTAAATGCTAAAAGTGCTTTCTTTCTACAAAAAATTATTATCACTTATGCATTAGATTAATTGAATTGCAATGATCAAAAAAATGTTTAGTGCTGAATGGAATCCACTACTTAAAATTCGTACGAAATCACCTACTCCTTATGCAGGCGACGAAAAGGATGAAATTCCCGCTTAACATCGGCCGCATATTTCAATTTAGGGTGAAAAAAAACATCACCGAAATGCGTGTTATATTTTATTTTGGAAAGCTCAGGAAAAAAAATCAAATGTTTTTCAAAATCTTCCACTTACGAACCCCTTTTCGGAAATTGTCTCTGGAATTTTCCAGAGACAATTTCCGAAAAGGGGTTCGTAAGTGGAAGATTCTGAACTTAATTGTTTTTATTAGGTCTGATAGATATTTTTTATGTTTATAAAGAGACTCACCTAAAAAATACTTAAACCAAAGGCCAAGGCGTGTTCTTCTAGAAGTATTTAATTAAATCATATGTAATATTTCTAGGCCGTCAAAATTTCCAACCAAAAACACATGATTTAAAGTCAAATATAAACTAAAGGTACAAAATAAACAATCCTATTGAAAATCCGTTCCCAAGTGCCCCCCGTGTTTATCTCTGTAATCGTTAATAAGTTAAGGGAAGCACTTAATGCGGGGGTGCGCTGCGACACTGTTCAGTGTAGCCCATAGCTATAGCCTCTTTTATTACAGCGGCCACTGTATGCAGAAGGCTGTAGCGCAATGGGAAGACTTCAGGCTGTGTTCCACTGGAGGGTGCAGCCTGTTTGGGGAGGGTCGTTAGCCTGCAGTCATCAGCCTATTAAATATTCAGTGGAAACGAGTAGCTCAATCAACGTAAAATGGAGGATATTGGTGACAAACTACAAAATAGTATGGATAAGTGCTTGATTAATCATCTTCGTAATAAATTAATTTATTTACGTAATAAGGAACTCCAGTAAAATAAATTTGCTTAAAAAAATATATTCATGCAGGTTTTACCATAATTCACCAATCAAATGAAGTGATGCGATATGGGAGGTTATTTTCAATCAAAATTACCTAAAACGTGGAGATCCAATTCTTTACCCTTTCAAAGCTATATCATTTTTGGCGTTACGGAAGTTTTTTTAGTTATGGTTCAACTTTTTCCAGTACATACTTTTTGTGTTAGCTTCATTCTAACGTTAAGTTATATTTTATACAGCTTTGAAAGGGTTAAGAATTGGATATACATATATTTGGTAATTTTGATTGCAAATAACCTCCCCGATCACCCCACGTTATTTGATCCATGACTTATGAGACACCTGTATGAATATTTGGAGAATTTATAAATCGTTATTTAAAAGTGATTAAAAAATTACCTCTTCGAAACACACTGTTATGTTGGTACTATTGTATTAGGAACGTCTGACGTCATGCGCGTATTCTGGTTATGAATTTGTATGGCATTTTTTATTTGTCAATCTTGTTTTGTATTTTTTTTAGTTTTGGCGCAATTTTAACTTATTTTGGGTAACTTGAAGCTCTGTGATTGTTATTGAATATAAAAAAAACGATTATTAATGAAAGAAATAAGAACATTCATGGTCAAACCAATTGTCAACGCGGATATTATGACAACGTTAATGTTAAATACATACTATTATTATTCTTCGAGTTAAGGTTTCTAAAAGGTACGTAATTTTATTACTTTTGTTAGTTACGATTTACTATGAATAGAATACAAAATGATATACCCTAAAGTAAAACCAGTAAGAAAAATTGTCTATGTCAACTGAGCATTTCACTCCTAGAGTCTTTTGATAATAAATGATAATTTTTCTTAAATGTGCATGGTAAACTTTTAAATGGCAATAAAAAGGATGTTTTTTTCTCTTTCTAACACAGTTTAAATCATATACTTTACTTTAGTACAAAATGAGATAATATGACGTTTATTAGCCGTTTCGGACTGGGAGAAATATCTCCCCAAAAGACTTTACGGCTATTTGTTTTCTGGGAGAAATGTCTCCTAGAGTGGAAAATACTCTCACTATCGCCCTGGTGAAAGACCACCATTCAGAATAGAAACGTTGCTTGAAATGGTTTTTAGCCGTGTTTAGTGACCAGATCTGAATAGCCAGGTAATTACCCACCTTCCTATTTCTCTTCTCCTTCCCGTCTCCAATACCTTCAGCCTCACAACATTCCCCAATCGGAGATGCCATAGTCTCACTGTCTCCGGGTGTTTGGGAGCAGTTGGGACTCTTGTGCGGTATTCATATAAAAAAATCTCCCAAAAAGACTCGATGGGTTAAAAAAAAAAATTGAATAATATTTTAAACGGTGAGTTTTGGCGTCATGAAATAACAGTTATTTCAGAAATTTTCCGGTCACCACACCTGTTTCAATAATGTTTTAAAGTTTCAGAGCTCATGGTAAAATTGACGTTGCGAGTTAAAAATCATTACCTTAATCTTTAAATAGCGGACAGAAAAGGCTGCGCAAATTTCGTGACGCCAGATATCTGCGAGATTTTTGTTGGATCAGTAAACTAGTCTCTGCTTTGTATTTATGTATTTACTATTTTGTACCCAATTGCGGTTTTACATTATATAAAGTGGTTACATTTTTCAAACAAGTATCTTCAATATATATAAAAATCAATGTAAGTTTGTTTGTCCTCGATGTTCTCGAAAATCACTGAGCCGGTTTCGCTGAAAATAGCACAGTTTGTTTTTATTAGTGCCGGCAAGGTTTAGAAAGTAGTTTGAATGAAATCCATACGGTAAAAATGTTGCTATAACGTTTTAAAATTAGAATGAAAAGTATAAATTAGTAGATATAACACTCTGGTTAGCCACAGATTGCAAATTCAAAAGATGAAGTCTTTTTTGGGTAGAATATTTTCGAAGTGGAAAACACGAGTAGGTACCTACTTAAGAACTTTATGATTTAGATATATTTTCAAAAAATAAACGTTTGGAATGAAATAAAACATTCTAATGAATGTTTCTTTATTTGGAGATAGTTACTTTCGTTGTCAAATCAATTATGGCACCCTAATGACAAGCAAGAATTCACAACTTAATTAATTAATTAATTGAAGATAATAATTAACAGTTTGTTAGGAATCGAACTATAATTCCGATAAAAATGACGGGATGGGTTGGGGTAGCCGTAGCTCAGTAGAATAGAGCGCAGGGTTCCGGACAGACCATGAGGTCCTGGGTTCGAGTCCAGTTGCTGCCGTTACCTTTTTTTTTTTTCTGTGTCTTTTCGGTTTCATGTTTCATTCTAAATGTCGTTAATATTATTTTCAATGATAAAAAAAAATTATTCACAGTTTATAAAATGTTAAGGGATCTAAATGGTCTTTTAAACGATTGTATACCAATTTGCATTAGTTTTTCTTTTTAAAATTTTAGCGACCAACAAAGTTCAGAATTAATACGAAAAGTTAAAAAAACATCAACGTAAACATAACCACCCTACAGGAAGAAAAAATGAATTAACTTCCCTTTCAAAAAAAAATTATCTATATATATATATATATATATATAACAAAACTCATTAAAAGAAAAGGAAAATGTGTTTAATGAAAGCGTAATTTTTATTTTATTTTATAATCTATAATTTTAATTGAAGATTGTCCCTTAAATGGATATTTTTTGTAAAAGATATAATGTTTATTTTAGACCTTATATGTAACCATTGAACATTAAGTACCGTTATAAGTTAAATAAATAAAAAAGTTGACATTTTTTTCTGTATGGGTTACATTATGAAGCAACGTAAGTATTATTTAAGAATCAGAATTATTACACAATGTTATATAACTTTCAAAATGGTGGAGGACGAAAAAGTTAAGTACACCCGGAAATCGTGACAAAGCCATTAAAAATGCAGCCTTTAAGTAAGCGGCAAGCGACTTGGCAAGGAGGCTTTAGCGGTCTACGGGTATAAAATCCTTAATGACTTTCCATAAAGCATATTCTCGATAGGGACCTACTTATAACTACTTAGCCCCTAGTTAAGTGGGACTTAAAACTACAAGGGTGACCAACGGAATAATATTCATTCATTATTTAGGTGCAAAATATATTTTTAGTTTCGAAAAGGGATTAAAACTCTTAAAATATGTATGCTAGATAAGGCCGGCCATACACCTTCAAGTATACTTGAGTTGAAACTTGCGCTAGTATGCCTGATCGTACGTATGACCACACGCGGGTCAAGCATACTTGCACAAGTGTCAGTACTGACGAACAACTGATGAAGGTGCATCACCCTCCGTGCGGGATTACCTAAGGTGCAGTAGAAGTTCTAATTTGTCAACTGGGCCAGCACTCAAAAATGGACTTTGTAGGTTACTTACTCAAGCAATACCACAAATGATTTATCTATAAATAATGTAAGAGTAGTTGGAAAAATACATAAGGTTTCAAAGACAAAAATCCACTAATCATAATCTTTAAATTCTATCCAATGCATCCTAAAATGTTTAAAAATAGGTTTGAAAACCAGTGAAAGCAATTTTGAACGTTTTACCTAAAATTCAAGTAAGAATTAAAAAGATTACAGTTTGAGGATTATTGCCTTTGAAACGTTGTGTAAACATTTTCCTAATTACATCTATAGAGTTTATATATAAATCATTGGTAGTGTTTCTTGAGTTAGTAACCTGTGAAGTGGGTATTTTTGTTTACCGACTGTTAGCGTCGTTTTCTGTTATGTAAAGATGATATTTTAAAGTCATTAAAAAATAATTCTGGTTCCTTGTTGAGCCCTAGGAAGGTTTTATTGTTTATATAATTTATTTCTTTCTTTCCAATTCCCTTCGTCAATTAAAAGCCATTTCAAATCACACTTTACCCAAATACCAATTTAAAATTTCGGATATTCGGAATAAGTTGTAGTCTATTAAAAAATCCGATATAAAATAAGCACTAAAATATTTAATAAGTTATTATAGAAAAATTAAATAATACAGTAGAAATTCAGCAGCAAATAAATGGAATCCGTTCCTTCACTGTCATTGGAATCGGTGGGTAATATTTCTCCAGGGAGCCGGTTCCTTTTGAAAAAATTATCACAATTGAAAATATATTGGAAAAATTAAAAAAAAAATGAGCAAAACATTTAGAAATTATTCCAAAGTAACTGGATAAAGAACCGGTAACTGGAACTGCAATGAAAACTCATTTCAGATATGAACCATCTCTAGAAATAATTCCACTTGCTCAAAAAATAGGTATTAAAAACAACCATTAATCATTCAATAAACCGTTCGCCATTTTCTCTTTCAATCTAAAAATGGGTAAACTCCACCGAAAAAGCGACGCTCGGCAATCTACTCCCCAACACAAACCGTTCTAATTAAGTAAGGGTGAAATTTTAACTAGGTAAACATTCGCCCGGTCGTTGGTTGGTAAGCGGCTAATCATTAATGCAAGCACTAAAAGGGTTAAAACGCGTTCGCCGTAATGAAAATTACGAAGGATTTTGTTTTAACGTTTTTAGCTGTACGAACAAATTAAGGGAAGAGGGGGTGACTCTAACCCGCACGGGGTAACTTTGACGCGTTTCACTTTCAAATAAATTTTCTTTTGGGGGATTTTGAAACGTTGCGCGTGAAAAATTATTTATGAGTTCGGCCAAGTTGGGTTGGGATTTCGATTGGAAAGTTTGACAGTCCAATGAAAATCGTGTTTTAAACAGAAAGTTTTTTTTTATCTAGATAAGTAGTTTCTTAGTGAGGAACGTCTGCGCTGCCTGTTTCATACATAACTTAATTTTGGATTTGAGGCCAAAATACCCATCCAAACTAAATGATACATTTTTTTAAAATTAAATGATAAATAAATACCTAGCACGGATGAGAAGTACTTTATTTATTTTTGTTTTAAATTATGAAGTATATGCCATGAAAAAAAAAACAATTTTCATAATTTTAGAGGCAACTTGGAAAATTATTTGCGGGTTTATTGAAAATTATTTTTTTTAATTATCATATTTGCTATGTAAATATAATTACGTAAATAAAAATATTAAAAAAAAAAATAAAAAAAACGGTTTTTCGGGTCGATATTTTAAATTATGTACGGCAAATTTGTATTCCAACGTAAATTGGACGTTTTTAATTTAATTTCAAGTCCACCATAATGCTTATTTTAATACATTTTTTTTTATTTTTTCTTTTATTATATTTTCAAAGCAGACAGGAAAAACTTTTTTTTTGAGATCACCGTTAACACCCAAATAATTGTTAAAGGTGCCTCTAAAATCTCTAAAAATCAATTACTGTAATAGCCTATATTTCATAATGTAAGACAAAAATAAATAAATTACTTCTAATCCGTACTGGATATTTTACTATGCTTTTTGATGAAAAAGAAGATCATTAGGTTTAGGTGAGTATTTTGGCCTTAAATCAAAAATTATGTTTTGTATGAAACAGGTTGTGCATCCGTTCCTTTTAACATGAGCATCGGATGTGACTGTGAAGGGCACAAAACAGAATATAAAAATATGTGTAATTATTTTTTTTGTATATTTAATTGATATTTCACGAAAAATCCCCTGTCTAAACTGGGTATGTACTCGTATAACCCAGGACACTATGTATGTATTTCGCCACCCAGTTGGGGAACGTTGTGAATCAGATGGAAGGAGCTGTAGGGGAGGATTGTTATTGCCAGTCGATGTCGAATAAAATGAGGTTAGAAAGACGGATGCGGTAGTACATTTTGCAAAATAATTATGGTCCTTTTACATTAGAACGATTAGGAAGAACGAATCGTTTTCATACGACAGAAATCAACTGTGAACGTGTGTTCCGCGTTTACGTGAAATTGTGCAACTTAAAAACATATTTGTACGTTTTGAGAATGTTGTTTTATTCGAAGGAATTATCATCGCGGTGATGATAATTCTGACGACTGTTCTCCAACTGATCCCCTGCCGTCTCTCTCCCGCTTCACAGAGCGATTTCGACGCTGCTATTTGAATAGCACTGAGAAATAAAGAGCACTTGAGTCACTCAATTAGCAGCTTTTTAACGCTTACGCGATTCGATTTGAACATGTTTAATTCTGATCGCGACAAACGCGCGCTTTCAGCAGTCTCGTAATGTATTGCCGATTTTCGTTATTAGGGCGGTGCTGTCACGTCGTCTGACAACAATAACAGCTGACATTTTGGTCTGTTTTGATTATTGTTTACATTGAGTTTTTTTTCTGTAATTTTTTTTTTTATCTTTGACTAATTCAATCGCGAACCGTTATAATTTTTTTCACTTTTTTCAGCACGACACATTTCAAACGATTCAATTGTTTCAAAAATACAGAACGAGTTTCGGACCACAGTTTATTCGCTATTTCCTACTTGCGGTTCCATAATATATTCCAGTAGGTCCGTATGACTCTCTACTAGCGGTTAGAAAAAAATAACTCATTGTGGACCGAGGCGTAAGGATACGGTTTTCACCTCCACGCAATTCAAATCCCCCATAAATTAATCCTGCAGTATTATTACATAGAAGCCTATTTGGTGATCGATTGTCTTCTATCCTTGGCACATGTCCTACCCGGCGGAGTCATCAAATTTAATAAATCATATTATTGGCGGCTCTTCAAACAATTAGTATGGCTTGTGGATTTAAATATTATTCCTTTGATGCTTGAATGTTAGTCAAAAATACCTTTCATCCATGCAATACTCCCTTTGTTTATGGTGTTCGAAGATTCCTTCGATCTTTATATCAGAATTCCTTCCCTCTCACAGTAAGTACCTTCTAGCCCGTCAAAATAATTGTTTTAGAACAACATTCAGCCATAGAAACAAAATAACTTTCTGACGCTTCTTAACAATGAATATCAATTACGGCAAACTGCGGGCTAATAAATTCCCGTCTTGCAGAAGCGTAATACCGTCTGACGCGCGAGAATAACGAACGTTCTCCCCGGCTTACGGTTAATTCATAACAAAATTTAAATGGGTTTTAACGCAATTAGCTTGCCGCCTCCTATTTAACTCGTTATGTCATTAATTTCACTGAGGAAATTAATGTAGCCGAATTCTGCGATGATTCATTATTCATGAAGACTTCTGGCGTGAGGGATCTATCTAAGTATCTAGGTTCTATGGTTCTACGGTTTGCCGCAGGGAACGTATCTAGGTCCACAGTTTCTAAAAACGTCCTAAAATTATGGAATGGAAAACTCATTCGATGTTGGGTTTTTGAAAAGTAAATAACAAGTTTCTTAGTAAGGAGCTCCGGTGAAAAATATTAGGTCATAAAAAAACATATTCATATCGATCTGCAAACGCTGAATCAAAATATACAATTAATATTTATATTTAAATATACGTAGAACTGAAAAACCGTTATATAAAAGTTTAAAAAAAACATCTCATCAAAACACCCCGTTATGTTGGTATCATTGCATTCGCAATATATGAAGTCAAGGGTCATGGCCGCGCGTATTTTACTTTTGAATATACACGGAAATTTTTAAATTGTCGATTTTGTTTTGTATTTTAAAAATGTATTTTTTTTAGATTTGGCGAAATTTTAACTTAATTTGCGGGTGACTTTAAGCTCTATAAGAATTTGTAATTCAATATATACTATAATTATTTTTTGAGTTAACACCTCGAGTCTTTTTCAAGATATTTCTCTCATAAAAATAAATAGCCGTAGAATCTTTTGGGGAGATATTTCTCCCAACCTATAGAATAAATAATAACTATTTACCTAGAATTGTAGATACACCCATAAAGTACAATAAGAGGTAAGTACGTGTAAATACTATTTTTTTTTTCTCAAAGATACTTGTTTTAACGTAAGAGGTAGGTTTTTTTTAACTGTACTAAGTGCCTTTGTAGTGATATTTCACTGTAAACTTCCATTGAGGTATACACATGGAGCCTACGTTCTTATCAAAATCAGTGTAAAATACCACACGTGTATCGACGTCGCCCGAATCCTTCCAAGAGCAATCAAACTCAACGAACGGAGTCGCAGCACGGCTGGCCGCAGCGCCACGCCATGGCCCGGAGCATTTGAGTTACCGGCGTACCAACTTCAACTTTGAATTTTTTATGATTAAAAAAGCCAATTGGCGCAAATATTGATTAAGGTAAAACCGGCGAAAGGTTACACCATTTCTTTTTCTATCTTTTCCAAAACGACATGTCCAGTCTTGTAGGCATTTTGCAGTTATCATTGGAGATCCATACCCGGGGAGCGCTTGTAATCGACTGAAGGCCGTGTTATCTCTATGATGCCAATTGGCAGCATATTGTTGCCCATATTTCGAACGCTGGTGTTCACTCCATTTGTGTAAATTATTTTTGGTTGGTAATAATTTATTATGATAGTCAATTTAGGAATAACTTATTGAAGCTTATAAACCTCATTGAAATATATTTTTAATCATGGAAGATAATATTATATACAACTCTCAAAATGAAACATGAAACCTAATAGACACAGAAAAGGAAAAGATAACCGTAGAAACTCGGAGTCGAACCCAATAGGTATATCCGATACACTATCTAAAGATTACAAATAAATTCGGGTAGAATCTTGTAGTCATGATAAGAAGGCAGCAGCCAAAAATATATGGAAATTAATTGAAGATATGATATTAACAGTTCTTAGAAATCGAAGTACGATATCGATAAAAAATGGCAGAACGATTTGGGGTAGCTCTAGCTCAGTGGATTAGAACGCAAGGTCCCGGATAGACTATGCGGTCCTGGGTTCAAGTCCCAGTTGCTACCATTATCAGTATCTTTTCGTAACGTTCCGGTTTCATATTTAATTTTGAGAGATGTTAATATTATCTTTAATTATTAAATTATATTATAATGGTGTTGCGAGACCTAAAGTAAAACTTTTCGAATTGTTTATTCAGTTTTCCAATAGTTTTTCACAGTATACGTACTTAACGAGACACGTAAAACACCTCCCTAATTTACTAAGCCGTTTGAATCTCATCAGCAAACTTCATACACCGTTTACCTGAGCCTAATGAACCGCGTAGCTTTAGTTAACCGGTTCGGCGGGGATTCCCGGTCGTGAAATTTATCTTATCGCTGCATAATTCCTAGTATGGCGATTATTAATGGTGCAATAAGCAGTTCTGAGTTACTGAACTTTCACATTATTATGGCACCGAAAGGGGTTTATAATGCCAAATTCAGTGATTGTTTTTTTTTTTTTTACTTTGAAAGCTTAAATAAAAATGTCGAACAAGTTGGTCAGTATTACTATTTTATGTGTATGTACAAAATAAACAAAATTAACAAGATTTTTCGTTCATTCATTGAAAGTCTGAGACAACACAGATAGCACCTATATAGAGCGGGAGTCACGGTACCGGTTCAATATTTTCGTACGACGCAATTGAAGGGTGGCTCATTTAAGAGCCGGCACATATTAAGAGCCGACTCCCAGTTTATGAGCTCATATCTCAGTTCATACGACTTCCAGCTCCTACGGCTCCCAGCTCCCAACGTGTACGTGTAGGTACAAAACGTCCAGATACCAGACAGCCCGGCGCCATTCATGTACTTTACAGTGCCTACACACGTGTAAATGCAGTAATTATTCTTATCTCTACACACGAATGTATGAAGCGTTTGAAAACAAATGCTTTAAGATGCGTCATGGCGCTAAATATTAAATGTAGACGTTAGACACGTATACTATTTTACATAAGTAAATTAGAACAAAGGACCTTATTTAAAGATGCGTCATCGTAGAAATGAGTGAGAATACTATCGAATATCTGAAATATGTTTACCTTTATAGATAAATAAACAATCTTTCTTAAGTGGTTTCAAGGTTTGTCAAAAAGCGTCACAGTTCAATTGAGCCGTGGTACGGTTTACCAGGAGTCAATTGAACGGCTCGTTCATGAACGACTCTGAAAATTCATGACGAAGGCTGAAAAACTCTGCCTACCTTAAGAAAACTCCTCCAGAACCTTTTATGATGATGTTAAGCCTAATTTTTTTTTACAGAAAGTTGAATTGAATTAGAATCTTGACATGAATTTAAGCCACTTTTAGTCGGATTTGTAAATTTGGCCGCAGCCATCAACAAAAAAAAAACAATAAAACGGTATTTTACAAGACCACCAAAATATTCAATGTAATGCAATTACAATCGAAAAGTGTGAATTTGTCGTAGAAAATTGCACGATACTGGTAATACCTACATTTATATGAATACTTAATAAATACTTAATAATTATAAAAAATAAGGCACCATTTTTCCGCGCTCGCAAATATAGATACCTGTAGGTATTTGAACCGTTTTTTGAATAAAAACTAAAAAAATGTTTTTTCATCATAAAAATGGAATGGGTATTAGACTAGTTAATTTAGAAGCATTGGAGAAAAGGATAGCCAAAAAACTAATAGTAGACTGATTAAAAATCAAATCAATTTAAATTAAAGCCCTATACTAGACATGTTCCCAATTTACAAAGTATAATCCCTTCCCAACCCACTACCTGCCTTGACACAACAAATAATAATCTAAATGTTTATTTTTCTATGAAGATATAATTGAATTATAACCTAACCTAACATCGTCCCTTTAAAAAAATAATCACTTTGTTTTGGAAATCTCAGAAAAAGAGCTGACACGTATGAAGTAATTGATTTTTTTATTTATTTCTTTCATTGTTTTCTCATCACAATTGCATTTGCAAATTGTAACATTGTAATATGTAGGTATGTATGAATCTAGGAATTTTTTTTAATGTTAAGATGGTTTGTGTATAAAAATCTTTAAAATATATCATTAAATTGACCATGTGTTTATTATTTGCTAAACAATGTTTAAGTATTCAACGCAATATAATAATCTTTTGCGTTCTTAAGTGCTTAATAAGTTTTTAAAAATATTTTTCGAAATCAAATTCAACTACTACACATCATGAAACATTTTTTATTTTTTTTTAAACTTATAACTCTTAAATAGTACACATAAAATGTCTGATTAATTTAAAACTATTTATATTGTGTGTCCAATAACTCAAATATTCCGTTGAATTGGTTTTCCTATCCCTAATCCGATGACGTCAGGTGACTCGGTAGTTCGGTACGAAACAGTTTGTTAAACGAGGTACCGAATGGGACAGATTGGGTACAAACGTACCGGAGAACATTAGATTAGTGGTGCGTGTCCCTTCTTTATATTACCAAAGGACATCACCAATTACTACCCAGGACTGGATACGTTGCGATGCCTCGGGGTCCTTAAAGTGTGGGATGATACAAAATAACCCATGAAGTAATGCTACTTTTCAATATTTTGTATTATTTTTTCATGTTACGTTTTAATATTTTCTAACATTTTCATATTAGGTTTCAATATTTTGTATTAATTTTTCATGTCACGTTTTAATATTTTGTAACATTTTCTTATACCGTTTCAATATTTTGTATTATTTTTTCATGTTACGTTTTAATATTTTGTAACATTTTCATGTTCCGTTTCCACAAATTGTGAAAAACATTAGATTACGACTACCTTTGCAAAATATTCGCCCTACTTTTCAAAACATTACCGTAAATTTGCATGTTAAGTATTTATTTTTATTTTTTATATATTATGTCTTTCGCCCATTAAGGGAGATCTTGGCCATGTTTAATAAGGTAGATTTTAATATTACAGATTATTCTTAAAATTAGTTACTTTTAAACAGGATATAATATTTGGGCAAATAAAATTGAAGCAGTGTAAATTTATATGTTTTTAATCCCCAATGACTTAAATTTTAATGCCATTTTTATAAATATATTTTGCTAATAAATTGATAATTTTGAGGGAGTTGAGACTTAGAAGTTAAGTATTAACATAGTATGTAAGTTTTTCAACTAATTTAACTTGGTGCGCTATTTCAAAAACAACAAAAAGTTGAGTTTCAATGGAATATGCAAAAAAAAAAAAATTGTTTTGTTTCAACATCAGAAAATTCATGAGAAATTGCAAGAAACAAATATACGAAGCAGTGTAATTATTATAATATAATATATTATTATATTACGTAAGTTTAAATTTATTAAGAATTTAAATTGGCTGAATTGGAATCGCGTCTGGATTCCACCCAGGCGAAGTAAAATCGATTTCTCAGCTGACTAAGTCCTTCATCACGACACAAACAACATATTCCGCTCACTGTGATGGTAATAAGATATTTTTAAATGTTGTCGGGTGATTCGTATCCGGGAATGTTTATATGTTTAAAAAAATCTCTCTATTTTTAAATCAAACGTATTTTTAACTAAAATGAAATAATTAAATCAAACCATTTACAATCATGTTATGTGCGTTTAACCAAATGTGCAAAAATCATTAATACAAATATTAAAGGAAACCCCTGATGGTTTCACTTTTAAAAAAATCTTACAAAATCTTCAGAATAACCTCATCAGTCGTCATCAATAAGTAATTTATTTATTTCCTTTTGCACCAAAGTTTGAGCAGGCCTTTCCCCCATAAAACAGCATGTTAACACAATTTGCCACTGGCTTTCCGATTGCCCCGCGTCACGCTTGCCCGCACGCACCGGGCGCCGGGCACAGCGTCCGCACGCGTCCCGGTGTGCGTGCCCCTCGGGGTGGGCGCCCTGATGGGGGTGGAAATCGAGTTTGGCTAAGTGCGTTAACCGGGACTGTCACCCTTTACCCAATTCTGGGGAAATTACAACTAAGATCACAGTCCTTTGAAACTATATAAGATTAGGGAAAATACATATATTTTTTAATTAATTACAGTACAAATGTCTCACATGATTACCTGCCATGATTCAAAATAGTATTAAAACTGCGAAAATTAACATGAGTCTTTTAAGACACACTCTTTTGGTTCTCAGAATTCTCAAAAATGGTCATGCTGCACAGATATAGAGAGCTAATACTCTATATGTTATCCATTCCTATATCCATCCTTGTTGTTAACAGTAATGCTTGATTTTATCACCTTAGAACCCCGCCGATAAATATTTTTAGGTAAACATTTTTTAAAGTTAATCACTGGAACCATATGTAATCCACCTATGTTGAAAGAGGTACACTTATACGTTAAGTATACTCGTGGGAATTTTTGAATGACTCAGTCGTGAAATTATTGTTAAAATTGAATATAATTTTAGATCGAGTAGTTCTAGTTGGAATATTAATTTTAATTATGAAGGAATGTATTCAATTAGCTACATAATAAAGATGCGAGAATTCAAAGATTGTTTTCTTAGGTTGACACATTTTAACTTTCGCCAGTGTAGTTGCGGTTTAGCGATAACACATAAAGATTTTTATAGTTTTTAAAAAGCTGTTTAATTGTCATGACGACAGAGCTCAGCGATTGAGTTTGAGTCTGTTCTTCTTTGCGTGACAGCTGCAATATAGAGCAGAAATCACTTGTAATAAAGGATATTGAACCATTTAATCGAAAATGCGAGAACGAAATACAAAACACTAAAATAAAACTCACTAACCTCCAACACATAATTAATGAAAGCCTTCCAAATGGCTTCGTGACACTTTCAATATTGCCTCCGCAAAGCAGAATAGCTGTCCCACATCTTATTAAAGACACCGACGGCCAAAGCTTACAGTACACATTTTGCTAATAAAGACCTACCACTTTTAATAGATTTACGAGGAAGAGAAAAAAATAAATGCTTTTGTTCTTATTTGTATTTATAGCATTTTTCGTTTTCAAACTTGAGATGTTCTTAATATGGCGGTGTGCTACGTTTGGTGACTTAGCGGCAGTGCCTGGGTTCGTGAGGTGAGGATTATTCAGGTCTTGGCGGCGGATGCGTCTGCCCACCAGGAGGGGCCGGTTGAGGGAGACCCCTTGACCTCTCCAGCCGGACCGTCTTCACCCATCGACTTGCACCCCAGTGGGAGGGATAAATGAATGCGTCCAACACTCCTGGACACACTAACCCCCAGATTTTCACCCAGAGAACTCCCCTAGAACTTCGTCTCCCACCTTTCCCTAAAAATACCCTCCATACAGCAACCCCAAAGATGACATCTCAGAGGGAAATTATTTTCTTCAGGGCATCTTATGTGGATTTGATGTAAAAAAAACGTTAAAATAGTTGATAGATCGATGAAAACGTTTTATAGATATTGAAATGAGTTTTGTAGAATAAAATTTCAACATTAATAATGTTTTTTAGCGAATATATTTTCCTTTAAAAATTATCATTTTATAACTTCCGATGTAATAATATCATAATAAAATCCTCTGACAATAAAATTTCTAACCACCTCTCTTTTATGTTCTACGGTTAGCCCATTTACAGTTCCCTCCCCTCTGATAGTTGTATGGGAGGGGTTGTTGGGTTGTTTCATGGGAGGGAGGCTCTATTAAGGATGGGGGGGAGGTTGTATTAGTTCCCGGACTGCCTTATCTAATCAAATATACCGGAAACACCCTGTTTTCTCTGGTTTGGAACAAAGTCACGGATTCGCCGGGGGTGGGGGGGAGAGAAGGCTTTCTGGCTTCTGCGGGTTGATTAATTTATGGACTTTATTATTTCGATGGTTGGGGAGCATTAACTGGATGTTGTTAAAATATAAACTGATGGGTTTTGAATATTTTCGTCGTTATAAATATTTTTAGCATGGTTACGAAATAATAGGATTTCGAGAAATATTTGTGTTAAAATTGGCTCTAAGTATTGATGGTTAATTAGCTATGGCTAAATGTAGGCTGTGTATAGTTTTTGAAAGAAGGTATTTTCGAGTATGAATTATTGTACATGGAATATTTTAAAATAGCCATTTTGCTATCATCTTTCATTGATTGTTGTTGCCAACTGAATAAAAGAACGTACTAGTTTCTTAAAAAAATCATGGATTACGTATTTTTAGAAATTCTCCTTATTTTTATGGCCATTAAATTTATTTTTATTGTTAGATTTTCTTGGGGTAGGAGCAGCTTTTCAGCCTTTATGGACTACCCGCTACTGTTAATGAGATAGCTAGCCTTACTTACAAGGGATGGAATTTTTTTAAATATCGTTATGTGAATGACACCAGTCGGTCCCAGGCGACTCAGGTTCAATCCTCTGTTAGCTAAGTCCTCCACTGTGGCGAATCGTAGTTGGGCAAATTGGGAGATCAACGATTAAAACGATTTAATCGTTGATCTCCACCAGTTTTCCTTCTTCATTGAATCTCTATACGTAAAAATGAATGTTTGTCTGTGTGTCATCAATTTTCTCAAAAACTACTCGACCAGATTAGTTAAAAATAGCACAGTTTATTTTTATTACTGACGGAAAGGTTAAGGGAGTAATTTGAATGAAATCCAATATGTCAAACTGTGGCTATAACGTTTAAAAATGAATATGAAAAACATTGAACCCGCCATGTTGTATTGAGGTTACCCCATAGTATACCACTCTGGTTAGCCATAGATTACATATTCAAAAGAAGAAGGTTTGTTATGGTGGAATATTTTCAAAATGGAACACACAAGTAGGTACCTACTAAGAAGTATATTATTTAGATAATCTTTTAAAAAATTAATGTTTGGAAAAAATAATTTTTTTAAATAAATGTTTCTTTGTTTAAATATTTAGAGATAGTAATGGTTGTCACAAGGCATTACTTTCGCTGTCAAATCAATTATGGTACCCAAACAACAAGCAAGAATTCACAAAAACCATAACTTTTTTCCAAAAAAATAAATTATCCCGAGCGAGGCCGGGTACACATCAGCTAGTATTATATATTATAGAGTCTCTTCATTTTAAAAGTTGGTTTGGAGAGGTAAGTTTTACACATAAAAATAAAAATATATTATTTTAAGACAGCCAGAAGTATTGGATTATTCGAGCAAATGACGAAATTCATATTGTAACAGGATTTATTTTTCCACAAAAATAACTAAAAATGTATATATCTAATAATGCAAAAACTTCTAATATTACTATTTTATTAAAAACCTTTATAAATGTTTTTATTATAAAAGTCGCATTAACTGTTTCAAAATCAAAAATAACTTAAATACTAAAACAATAAAAATAGCATTCCCGTCGTGAAAAAAAAACAGGAAAAAAAGAAAAAGAAAAAAAAGCGCATCGAAATAACGTATTGTGGCTCTGACGCACTTTCCGGCACCGTTCAAAATCATGTTTATATTGTATCAAATATCCAATAGGTTTTTTAGCTCCTTGAGTGCGATCCGGCATTCGCACTTATGGAACGCCGCGCTGTGTTGCTAGGTTTTTTGTGGTTTAGGTATGTGTACCGGCAAATACTATGAAGTAGTGGCGCGCTGTTCCATCTGTAGTAATATTATAATCCAAGTGAGTCTTGTTACCCGTCGTTTTTCTTTTGGAGTTCACTCCACCACCGCTCATTAGAGAAAACCGCTAAAATATTTTCCGCTTATTATATTGGCAGTAGAATGGATTCAAATATCGACATATGTGTTTCTTAAAAAAAAAACAAAAAAACATTAACTGGTACCGAACTAAACTTCTCCGAAAACGTTTCAACACATTTAATAACCATTTCAGTACTGATATTTCAGTCAACAGTTGCGTTGACAGCCTAATCCTCTCAGCATGCGAGTGACGGCGATATTCCTATACAATCTCCCATCCTTCAAGTGGCTTCATCCCCAAACACCTCCCATTCCCCACCCACTTCGCTTCCGGCTTCCCCGGAAGGATCCGGCCGAAAGCCTTAATAATTCAGGCTGTAGAAGGATTGATGGAACCTCCCATATATATCCATCTACGTATTGTGGTTACGGATCTATAGGACGATGAACCGTAAGCCATTTTGGAAGGGTTCAAATTGACAAGAAAAATAATAATGCCTGCTTATCGATTGGCTACAGAAAAATAACGCTTGCCCATTGTTTTTCTACACAAAAAACATTGTTTATTAATTGAAACGATAGAAGTAATGTTTGTTTATCGATTGACTTCGGAGAAATACTGTACGTATGTCTATTGACTAGAAACTAACTTAAGTACATACAGCTTGGTATTTAATTGGAAATATATGTTATTCTGGAACTTCAAAATATCATTGCTATGGCAACGCCAAGGTTTTTGATTGTCAAAAATTTGCATTGAACTGTTGTCACCGATCGCTCCTGTTACTTTAGTTATTTATTAATAATGTACATTTAATTGAAATGAATATACCAACAATGGAATAAGGGACGTATATTACTGCGCTGTTCACAGAATTTTGAGCAAGAAACTAGTGTCCAACTTAATAGATGTTTACGAACGAACTTTTTAAATTACTGGTATAGTATAGTATGTTATCAAATATTATTTTATTACTATTTAAACAATATTTTTTGTGGATTTATTACGATTATTGAAACAATTATAACCATATACATTCTGATTTAAGGTTAGCCATGATGTTCGAGTTTTACAGTTTATTAGTAAACAAAGGAAAACATCGTAATTCATTTTTTAACATTTTTATTTATTTATAACTTCGATATGTGAATTTGATCAATTTTTTTATTTACTTACGTTTAATAAATGTTTATTTCGACGCCCAATTTCAGACGTACATAAAAATCGCCTTACCATATAATTGTATATCTTGGAAAGCGTTAAATAATTAAATTACTTTAGAATATGATGTAGAATCATTTCGTTTCGGAAAGAACCACTAATTTCTGTACACTGTTTAGTTAAAGTAAAACATATGCACTTGGACCATTGTGTTTTTTTTTTAATTTGCTTTGATTTGTGATTCTTTTTGCCATTTAAAACATTTTAGACGATATCAGCGCCCTCAATTTGTGTCTATTTTTAAATGTCAGACTGCACCTACATAGCCTAAAATACTACTGGTAAGAACTAACCTCATTTTCCAAATAATATTAATATTATTTGAACATAGTGTCAGAAACACCTCTACCTTTGTGAGACGTGGTGCCAATGGTGCCAATGGTGCCAAGATCAGAATAAGGAAAACAAATTAGCAGTCACGGAACGCAAAATACTTTGAAAATGACTACATATTTTAGAAAATTGATTCCAGGACCTAACTAATCATTTCAATGTAAAAATTCAATAGGGGATAATACGTTAATGGCGAACTGTGGGTAAGTTCGAACGATCGAGTTCTAGAAGGTTCCCATACCTCCACACCCATATTAACCGGACCATGCAAAAGCCGCTTCGCTCGTCAGCCAACCGTAATATATTTTCATTAATTATGATCGAATATTTGCAACGTTCTTAAATGGTGCTTTTTCTATTCTTATCATAGTCCCATAATGAAGTTACATTTTACAAACATCACTATGACTTACCTACATAGTCATGCAGTGTGAAACGAAAACAAAGTTTGTGATGTGTATTTATTATTGGTGTGGTGTGTTTTTTGGAGAAAAAAACGTTAAAAAAATTAACGAATTTTCACCATTATCCCATGTACTTTAATTCCGAAAGACGTGATTTTTTTCACACAGGTTTAATGAAGTTAATTTTCCTCAGATGTCATGCTGAAGATGGGGATGCTGTGTGGAGGATATTTTTAAGAATATGAAGCAGAGAAAGATCTGGGAAGGAAAATGGTATGAGAGGTGGGTAGTAATCCGAGGGGTAAGTGTGTCTAGGAGTGACGGGCGTATTAATCCATACCTCCCTCTTCGGTGCAATGAAATGGGTTGACTGGAGAAATCAGAGTATCTCCCTAAATCGGCCTATCCCAATCCGGCCCACCAAGCAGTCGGTGGGCAGACGCATCCGCTGCCAGGACCTAAACAAACCTCACCCCGTGTACCTGGGCCCCATGCTAAGTTACCAAACGTAACGAACCACTTAACATGACATATGGCAGAGGTATCGGTTTTCTAATTTATGATTTCCGAGACTTATTTTTTGTTTGGAGAGTTATTATTTATTAATTCAAAATAATGATAGTATTATTACGCAATACCATAAACGTAATGTTTTTGAATAGAAAAATATTTTATAAATTTACATAGGCTTAGCATTTATCAAAAACTAATCAGAAATATTAATTTTTTCTGACCGCTCCATTGTATGTTTTACAAAATATTTAAAATACGATATGATTTTTAAAGTGGAGAAAAGTATGTTTGATAATTTTTCGTTGCGTTTTAGTAAATAAACTTAACCATTTTTTTTAATCTGCTTTACAAAAAAGAAACATTGTTACGCCGACGTCCCTCTCCCCCTTAAAGGGAAGGTACCAAAATTTAATAGATTAAAAAAAGGTTTAATTTATTCGATTTTTTCACAGCTTTTCTTCTTTTTTCCCACTACCCCACTCTCCCAAACATTGCGTTCCCTGTCACAATGTTTGAATATATGTGGAAAGACTGCCAGATCATAAAATGCCAGATCATAAGATGCCAGATCATAGAATTCCATATCATAGAATGTCAGAACATAGAATGCCAAATCATAGAATGATAGATCACAGGACATAGAAAATCCTAATCAGACCGAGGAAAGGTGGGCTGACTGCGTGAAAGAGGATTAGAGCAGGATGGTAATCTAGAGACCAAATCCATAAAAAACGCAAAATAATTTTTAGGTTTTTTTTAAGTTGAACAAAATCATCTCCTTTAAAAGAATATTTTAGCATTCCATTCGCCTTTAATATCTTCCCTTCTGTCAGTTGGTTTAAATCAGCCCTCAAGTGAAGGGATAGGGTGGTGGGATGATCCCTCATCCCCCTCCCACTTTACAGCCGCTGACGGCTGAAGACATTTTTTCTTACCCTGCGCGAGGGAGACAGCGATAGACATCGCCGTGTCTGCTTATTTATTTATTGCGAAATCTCAGAGCCACAAACTTCGGAGTGGTCGTTCGAGTAAACTATTCGGTTTGAGAAGGACCATGGAAATATAATTTGCACTGTGCAATACAGTTTTAGAAACTTATCAGTGTCAGGCGGCCAGAACTAGCGAATGAACGATGCGGGCAAAAGAGGAACTAACGAATAACCTAACTTATTTTTTTGCATAAATTAATTTAAAAATTTCACCACTTTATTAATATGCACAGATATCTACATATTTCGAAAGCGACGCTTTCTTCATTAGGAATATATAGAATGCCAAAAATAATAATGTCATGTATAGGAAAATGATAAAAATAGAACAATAATATCATAATACGTTTTACATTTGAAATGGCTTTTAGCCGTGTTTGGTGACCAGATCTGAATAGCCAGGCATGTCCCCACCTTCATCTTCCCCTTCTCCTTCCCCTCGCCTATACCATCAGCCCCACAACATTTCCCAATTGAGGATGCCATAGTCTCACTGGCTCCAGTCGGTTGGGAGCAGTTGAGACTCTTGTGCAGTATTCATGTAAAAAAAAAACCATAATATCTGCAGTGTCATTTATAAATTACCTAAGAGTTTCTCTGACGTATCCTGATACCCAAGTAAAAAATACGAACAGTTGTAAAATAGGTATGTAACCAATTTTTAGTGTTTTACGGATATTTCAAAGCTCTATAGATCCTGATTGGAGTGACTTTATGAGCTAAAAATAGTTGCATTGACCTAAAAATTTTTAGCAAAACGAAATGTGCAAACTTCAAATTGCTAGAGCTCACCGTTCGAGAGATGTTTGCTGCTGCAAACAGAGAGATAGGCCTGCTTTATTACGCCTAGGCAATTTTTCATTTCTTTATCTCCCTATAATTACTACCCATCCCTTTTATTTTGAATGAAAGAAACGCAATGTTTGTGCAGGTCCTGGCGTGCACGGTAGGGACAAATCGCGACCTCTGCGTTATTCTTAGCTCCGTGTTTGAGGTTTCTCCAAGATTATTTGAAAAGTTTTCTGAACACGGAATACCTAATCCTTTCGAGGAGACGAAGTTGATAGAAGAATATCATAAATAAATCATCTGCTTAAATACGGAAAAGAGTTTATTTCCCAGGCTAAAGTCCCGAAATAGTAAATATTATATTTAAATGCTGATCCCTGATTTATTTTCTTTTGATAAATACTTTAAATCTAAATTTCCATTAGACTATCGATTTTCTTGGAATCTTCCTAATCGTTACATAACTAACTAATTATTACGCTGCTTCTCCGCAGAGGTAGGCAGAGAGGATGATCGCCACCCGACTCTATCTTGGCACAAACTCTTAGGGAATATATATTTTTCGATCCTACCGAGGAATTTCTAGAGGACTTCTTCGCCCCAAAACCTTCCTCTTTCCCATCTCCTTCCACAATTGGAGATGCCGTGGATCTACTGGCTTCGGAGATTTGAGACTCTTATGTGGTATTCACATTTTTAAAAAGTCACTGGATATTCACCAGGTGCGAAATCGAAAAATATCAAAAACTTTGGAAGCCAATCGTAAACAATACAGCTTATTAACATATTATTCATTTCTATTTATAAAATATATATATAATAATATAACAAAAAATATCTCCGTAAACTATTCAAATCCTCTCAAAAATCTTAATTGATTTCAGTCAATCACTTCGGCAACGCGCCAAGTTAAAAAAAATCTACCAGAAGTGATAAAGGCTATTCTATTTTAAAATCGTCCCTTGTACACCATTGGCTAACAACTTCGTCAATAAACCAATGGTGAACCAATGTCGGTGTCGCCAGCGGATTGCCGCCTTTAAATATTTAAGGCGCCAAACGGACCGGCGGTGAACCCGTGAGGGTATGCAGGTAGCCGGTAGCGGGTTGCTGTGGAGTGACTAACCGGTGTGAGGTATAGATGTTGGATATCCCCCTACGGGACATGACGTTTCCGCATCGGGTAAATTGTGTCTATATATATATTTAGGGTAGGGCGGGGAATTAGCCACTTCGGCTAAGTGAGCTTAAAGCGGGCAGAAGCAGAAGTTAGAGGGGAACTTTATACTTTTTTGAAAATATTTAGAATAGCCATGAGAAAAGTGTCTGCATGAAAAAAAAATAACTAAAGAATGATTTCATTTACTAAAACATTCTGCCTAGTAACTAATGTATATTTTTAAATTCTCAATCATCCACACAACGTCCCAAAAGATGACAAAGGCCCCAAGGGAAAAATTATCTCTCAGGACCTCCTGTGCGGAGCTCAAATAAAAAAAATATATTTAAAAAACTTATCTAAACTGGGAACCAAGCATCGAACTATTGGTAATCTTCACTAAAAAGTCACAAATGGTGTGGCTTGGGAACGTATTAAGAATGCCAGAATATCTAAATCTGAATGCTATTCCAGAGGGAAAACGTCCAGCGAGGAGAAGCAACTCCAGAAGCTATTCGAGGAGGCTGAACTATGGACGGATGCCGTTGAAATGGGTCCACGACCCGAGTAGGACAAGGGAAAGAAATTGTATCTACGTATTATGTATGATTTAAGAAATTATCATATTATTTCATACATTTGATATTTGTTGAACAAATGATTAAGCACATGAGCCGTGAACTGCAAAAATTTAGGGGGTTCAGGAACAGAAAAAATCACTATACGAATATAATGTACCGGGCCATACAACTTTGATATTAAAGAATAGTGATTTTAGCTTTGTTTTCTCTATACTTTGCAAATAACACAACAATTTTTTTTTTTTTCAAATAAAAATAATAGTAGAAGATATTTTGTTGTTGTTGGGGTTGAATTTGAACAGCCTCGGTTCATACCACCCGTTGGATTTTCCCCTTATTTTTAAGCGTCAATAAACTGTCAGTCCCACTTTGTATTTTAAAATTGACGGGTTTAATATTTAACGAGGTCTCCGCCCGCGGACGCTCCGTGATAGGATAGCGCCAGGCGAAGTTGACGTTCAACTTACTATTTGACACTTTGTGGAAAATTTTGTCAAAATATATTTTTTTAGGCGCATTAATTGGAAGAGTATTTATATTTCTCAGTGATAACATAATGGAGAATGAAAACGTTTTTGTTGTCTAAATAATACGCGGGGATGGGTTATAATTAATGATAATGTAATATGTGAGATATCACGTTCATCAAAAAAAAAGAAAAACACGTAATAGACGACTAAATACACGTATTGATTACCCCATACGCAAATGGCAAATGCAAAATACCAAACGTAGTAGAGACAGAATTCGCGGGTTCAAATGCAATGTTTCAATTAATTCATTTAAAATTATATCGTTTAGTGCGTATGCACCACGTCTCAGAGTGGAAGATACTCTCAGTATCGCCCTGGTGAAAGACCACCATCCAGAATCTGAAGAGAAATGTACTTCACTACTTTTCTCTATTCCATATTCTCACTGGCGTCAGACGATTGGGAGCAGTTGGGACTCTTGTGCGCCATTCACATAAAAAAAATACAGACGCTCGTTAGATTGGTACATACTTATTGAAGACGCCGTCTCAGAAATTGCCTTTTCCGCATCGATACTGACGAATTTTCCACCGTCACGTCTATTTTTAATCAATTTCTTTCCCACCTTCGTAAGTGTTAAGAAAATACTCTTCACATGACGTTTTTTTTAATTCGTATACACAAACCAGTCACCTCACCTCGTACGTTTTTTTTTTATTAAGGACAGTAATCGAATATTTGCATGTTTTGTGCTGAATTCATTAGATGTTTGTTGTTGTTTTTTTTTATTAAATCACATTTCTGATAAACTCAACTTCAGATACCCTTTTTAGACGATTTAAGAAAATCGTAAAAACAGGCCTCCTCTCTCACGGCCACCATGGTCGAGGGGTAAGGCTCTTGACTACGAATCCAAAGGTCGCGGGTTCAAATCCCGGCGTGCGCAAGTAAATTTTATTTAATTAATTTGTGTCGTTTCACAATTAATTCATTTAAAAATAATATATAGTATATTTGCGCTCGTTCCAGAGTGAAAGATACTTTCAGTATCGCCCTGGTGAAAGAGCACCATTCAGAATTGAAACGTTGCTTGAAATGGCTTTTAGCCGTGCTTGGTGACCAGATCTGGATAGCCAGGTATTTCCCCCACCTTCTTCTTCCTCTTCTCCTTCCCCTCCCCAATACCTTCAGCCTCACAACATTCCCCAATTGGGGATGCCATAGTCTCACTGGCTCCAGACGGTTGGGAGCAGTTGGGACTCTTGTGCGGTATTCATATAAAAATAAAAATAAAATGATTTCTGGCATTTTGCGAGTTTCCATTTGCGACGCTTCAAATCACAAGGCAGTTAATCATTCGAATATTATCATCGTTATTCTTTCAACACAGGTGCGCGTATTAAAAATTATCAATTGAATGACACATATTCAAAAGCCAGCTATGCATCATTATAAACAGCTAGTAGTTATTTTGAAGAATTATTATTGTATTATTTATGAATGGCATTTGTTAATAACATTGACACAATAACGCACTTAACCTTCTCGAATACAACTTGGACCAAAATCGTACAACATTCATACATTACTATACATGATTGGTATGTATGTATGTTGGAAAAATAATGGATACCATTATATAAATTAGCAAAAAGTATTACATTTATATTTATTGACATGAAAAGGTTTATATTTATATGATAAACTTTTAGATTTTAAAAATCTGCTGTGTAATATTAAAAGCATTAAAAACGTCAAGAAATTTGCTAGTTTTCGGTTTCAAATATCTAAACCCTCATTTCTATTTTCACCTTGCAACGTATTTTTGAGCACGTATATTTTGAGTGTTTGTTTTGTTTTTTATTTTTTTTTTATTTAAGAAAATCCGTTTGAAACAGTTTAAAAATACCCTTAAACACCGAAACAGATGTCATAATAATAATAAAAAAACTAAAATACTCGTAGAATTTAATAATAATATTATCAAATTTGATTTACATTCATTTTTTGAAAGCTAAATGGATATCTATGAATTAAACACAATAAATAAATATTTTGAGTCTCTTTTTGTAAGGGGAGTTTCACTACACGAAGATAATATACGAAAATAGTTAATAATTTTATTCATTTTTATTTAAAAACAATTTTATGTTCACACATTTTTACACCTCGCATCGATATATGTATTGATTAACTGTATTTTCTGTCTTTTTACCAACGGGGTTAAGAGTTCACATTTTCACCGCCAGTTGGGAAAAAAGCGCTACTACGTTCTGGCGGTAGAACACTGAATCAAACGTTATTGAAGTTCTCTTTTTCACCGGCATTTTGGTAAAACATACATTCATACATATAAATTTATATATAAGACTGGCAACCTCCACAATACTATGGCTCCATGTCCTACATAGCTTATAGATCTCCAAACATAAATATAAATAATAATGTACATTGATAAATAATAATAATAAAACGTTGCTACGAAACCTTCTATATAAATTGAAATTCAAAGTGACGAAGACTTTTATTAATGGTTAAGATAAAAGGATGATGCATCTGTTTTGTGCTCCGAAACGCGGCTGCCGGAATGTTACTTGACAATTCACTTAGCGAATACAGAGAAAATCTTTAGACTAACGGTTACAATAAAATGTGAATGTTTCGTCGCCCACAACGCAAACTGACGTATCTCATATTTGGCAAATTTCCAACAGAGCCAAAAAACTGTTTGATGCCGGATTCTTATACATTTAATGTAGTTTTAATGAGAATTTTTCTTCAGCCCAATACGAAAAAAATCTTTAGACCAACAATGAAATATTAATATTTCGTCGCCCACAACACAAACGGGCGTATCTCATATTTAGCAAATTTCCAAGAGATCCAAAAAAACGTTCTTTTTGCCGGATTCTTACATTTTATTACGTGTTTCGCTATTGGGTTTTTAATTTCGCATTTTTCTTCACCTCATTAGCGAAACATGTAACAAAATGTATAAGAATTCGGAAAAAGAACAGGTTTTTAGCTCTCCTGGAAAGTTTCTAAATATGAGAAACGCCTTATGAGTTACAGCTATTTGTGTTATGGGAGACGATTTTTAAACTGAAATTCCTTCTGCTTCTTGCAATTTTTACTAGCTTACCGAACCGGTTTCGTCCAATTTTGTTTAGTAATTATATCGCATCCCCGAAGACTTAAACCTATGGTCGAATTTTCGATCTATGTTGAATGGGAAATTTCTGTATTTCTGACAGTAAGAATGTTTTTCTTATTACATTATTATTACATTTTCATATTATTTTTTCTAGCTCTCCAAACTGTTCTCACCTGGGGCGCTATTCCCGTTCTTTTTAAGGAAGATTCCATAACTTTTTCCTTAGGGTTAAAGCATTCTTACATAACTGCGGTTCCGGTTCTATCGGATGACAGCTGTCAGCTGAATTCAGCGAACGATATTCATCAAAAATGTCAATATTTGCGATGTTTTAACAAGAGAAAATTTCAATATTTGAGATGTTTTAACAAGAGAAAAACTCAATATTAAGAAAGTTACCAATTACGTTATTATTTCCTTTAAACATAATTAACTAGTAAACATTATTAAACATTATATAGATGTTGACATTTTTGACAATTCACGTCAAGCGGCATTGAAGAGCGTCGGCACAAATTCAAATGTCACTTTTAGAACTAGATATAAAAAAGGTCATTACTATCTAATGAGGTAGGTACCTTTTTATAAAACGTGATTCATCGTTAAAAGGTTTATTTATGACATTTAAAAATAAAATAAAAATGTATTAAAATGTATTATAATATAATGTAATTGTTTTAAAAAGTTTTAGTTCTAAATCTTATGTCACTTGAAGATGTTTAATAAATTTGTGTTTTCAAATAAAATAATCGCTTGACAATCTATTTAGGATCTTTTTTAATATTTCTCACCGGAATTCCGCAGTTAATCAAAGAGTCTTTAACCCTAAGGAAAAACGTAAGGAATCTTCCTTAAAAAGAAGCGCCCCTGGTTTCAGTTACCGTTTTAATCGATTTTCCAAGGACTTGACTACCTATATTTTTTTACTGTAGGAAAATCTTTAGGCTAACAGGCATAAAACACATTTAAATTTTGTACAATGATGTTCCATTAATTGAAGATAGAATTTATGTTCCTGCTGAAATAATTTTGTATAGCATTATGTTTAATATGTGCAATTCCTATTCAGTTTCGTTGTGTTTTGATTACCAGTTAAATAATGGTATTCTTTAACATTATAGGCGATGTTTTCATTGAACTATTTTCTTATTTTTATGCGAACTACCCGGAGTCAGTGGGACTATGGATCTTTAACTGGGGTCTGCACTGTTAAGAAGGGTAACTGACTAGTCAAATCTGGTCACTAAACACGGTTACAGCCATGTCAAGCACCTTATTAAATCTGAATTGTGAATGATAAAGGCAGACAGAAGTGGCGTCTCGTAGTCCATTTCATTGGGACTTCAATCGTAGATTGAAAAGTGAGAAAAATATTCCCCAATCTTATATATTGACATTTTCCATATTATGTATTTTTTTCCCTGGGTACAAAGGAATTGCATCACATCACTGCACCAGAAATGAGTGACCTAGCAACAAGATACAATTCGACGATTCATTAAAACGTCTGTAGTGGCTAATGAATTAAATGTCGTAGTTTACACGAAAAATTATTTAAATAAGAAAATCGCATCTTATGGAAGAGGCTCTTCGTTATTTTTATATAAAATAATATAATGTTTAGTAAATAAGTTATTTTAATAACTTAAAACGTTATAATCAGAGAGAAAACTTATGGTTCTTACAAAATACTATTCCGTACGGTGTTAACAAATCTCCACAATAGATGCACACACGGTCACAGTAGATTTCCAAGGTTTACACCCTCGACACGGTATCCCATCGAAGCGCCATTAGTATGTTTGTCTGAACTATTTCTTAGGACAGAAAATCCCATAGTCGCTGAATTCATAACGCACATTTGAAATTCGTTTCGGACTAGCTCTCGAGCAGTATTATCCATTCGGACGGGTGAATTTTGAGCACGGAATTTGGATGGCGCCGTGTTTAAAGTGTAGTAAAATTGTAATGCAAGTTTGTTTTATTCTATTATCTTTTTTATATGAGAGTTCACTGCACAAACTCACTTTAGAGAAAACCGCTACTACTAGTAAAGATAATATCTGAAAAAATCCACACAATTTTATCGATTTTGTCTGCTTTTCACCAGATTTTGTTAATGGTAAATTTTTACCAAGAGGCAAGAATCTTACTTCTTTAGTCCTCTAACACATAGTTTCTCAAAGTATCATAAACGCTCATAGTTTCTTAACAATATATTAATCACAAAGCAAATACTACAGAGAGATGACTCATTTAAATTCCAAATAAATGCATCACGAGAGTCTCCGGGCAACTCGCATTGCATTGCAAAGTATTAGTGTTTACTCTCTTCGAAAAGCATATCTGCTAATGATCAACTCGTCAATTTTTACAATTGTGCGGAATTTATGACAATATCCTTTATTCCCGTAGCTATGGAATAGATTCCAAACTAACCCAAACAGGCAATAAGAAAAACAGTAAATAAAAAAAGGTTCGGCTTGGTTACAAAAACCAAATATTTTGTTAGAGTATTTAGTTTGACCCTTTTTACAAATGTTTTAAATTTGCTTACTGTTGTCAAAATCACGTGAAAGAAACGTAGACAGCTACGTGGATGGCTGTGATTTTGTATCATTACAACTGTTAATGTATTATATTATTTAATAAATAAAATGCAGTAAAAACAAGCTTATCTTTTTTTTATATGAATACCGCACAAGAGTCCCAACTGCTCCCGACCGTCTGGAGCCAGTAAGACTATGCCATCCCCAATTGGGGAATGTTGTAAGGCTGAAAGTATTGGGGAGGGGATGGAGAAGGGGAAGAGGAAGGTTGGGGGAAATACCTGGCTATTCAGATCTGGTCACCAAATACGTCTAAAAGCCATTTCAAGCTACGTTTCAATTCTGAATTATGGTCTTTCCCCAGGGCGAAACTGAGAGTATCTTCCACTCTGGGACGTGCGCAAATATACTATATATTATTTTAAATGAATTAATTATGAAACAGCACAAATTAATTAAATAAAATTTACTTTCGCACGCCGGGATTTGGACACGCGACCTTCGGATTCGTAGTCGAGAGCCTTACCCCTCGACCATGGAGGCCGTCGGAACTTGTTTTTAATCCACTGAACTTCAACCCCAAACCGTTCCGTCAGTTTTATCGGTATCATACCTATGTTAATATCAATTTCAATTAATTTTCCATATATTTTTGGCTGCCATCTTTTTATCATGACTACAAGATTCTAGCTGAATTTAAAAAGTTCCCGGATAGATCATGAGGTCCTGACTCCAAGTCCCAGTTACTACCTTTATCTTTTTCCTTCCCGTATCTTTTTCATTTTGAGAGTTGTTAAAATATAAAATCATTGAAATTTCTACCCGATTTCAGTTCAGTTTAGTCACGACCCAATAACGACTTTCTTTATTATTTGAAAATAAAACGACAATATTTTTATTGGATCAGTAAACGATGTCGTGTTCACAGATCATAAAACATAAATGTCGCATTTTACTGCAATGGGAATACGAAATGAAAGTTATTTTACTCTGAAATTTGGAAACGACAAAACGAAGAAAAATTTCTAATCTCGGTAGTTTTATATACTACTTGTAGTTACATCTAATGCCCGGCTTAGCCCGAGTTTCGTCACTCTATTTATATAGAGAATATAGAGATCAAGCATGCCCTTCACAAGCGTTGGAAGGCAGGAGGACTTCAGAGTGAATACGATCTTTTTAGTTTTTACCGGGCATTAGTTAGGCGCGAGGTTCGACTGGCCTATCGAGCTTACGTGTCTGAAATCGAAGGTAACATCATGCACGATCCCAAGATGTTCTGGCATTACATAAAAACCCTTCGGAAGGATGGTGGTCTTGAAGATACCATGATGAAAGGTGATCAGGAATTTCATGGCTCGGGTGTGGCAAACGCGTTTGCTGATCATTTTCAGTCTGTCTACAGTAGAGATCCTCCACTTCTAGATATTAATAATGCTGCCGCATTTAATACCAGAGGAGCCTCTAACGTTGACTTATGTATATTTACGGAATCTGATGTTATGAATGCCATAAGACACATGAAGAACTCGCACTCTATCGGCCCCGACTTCGTTCCCGTATTCTTTATTAAAGGGTGCGCTGAATTCCTCAAAGCACCTTTAACTTTTATATTTAATTTAGCTATTAGTACCTCCACTTTTCCAGAATTATGGAAAATTTCAAAAATATGTCCTATTTTTAAAAATGGTTCCAAAAAGTCAATCGAGAATTATAGACCTGTTGCCATACTTTCAGCTCCTGCTAAACTATTTGAAAAACTAATCCATAAATTCATTGTACCTCAAATAGACGCATATATTATCCCTGAACAGCATGGTTTCAGAAAAGGAAGATCTACGGAAACCAATCTGATGGTTTTCACTGACTATGTTGCTAGGTCCCTAGATAGTGGATACCAAGTAGACTGTTCGTATAATGATTTCTCCAAAGCCTTTGATACCGTGAATCACGATATCTTACTAACAAAACTTGCCCTAATGGGTTTCTCCCTACGTATGCTAAAGTTTTTTGGAAGTTATCTCAAAAACCGGAAGCAATTTGTCACACACGGAATTTTTCAATCCGCTGATTTTCTTGTTTTTTCTGGGGTCCCCCAAGGGTCAATCCTAGGGCCTCTTCTCTTCTCTATTTTCATTAATGACATTCCAAAAGTCATCCGTTTTTCTCGCTTTCTCCTTTTCGCTGACGATCTCAAATTATTTCTACTAATTAGAAATATTTTAGATTGCCTACATCTTCAAGCTGACATTGATAATATCTCTGAATGGAGCCTACGAAATCAGCTTTATTTCAATATCTCAAAATGCGTAGTCCTGTCTTTCACCAGAGCATTTAGTCTCACCTACCACAGATATACTATGCTCAGTCATAATCTCAAACGTGTTTCTACTATAAAGGATCTTGGAATCGTGTATGAAAGTAAACTTACGTTTCGTGTTCATATCGAAGGGGTATGTCAATCTGCATTAAAAATGTTAGGATTTGTCATTCGGACCGTGAGGGTTTTTCGGGATACTCGTACTCTTAGAATATTATACTTCTCTTTAGTCCGTAGTAGGCTGGAGAGTGGGTCGGCTATTTGGAATCCTCACGAGACGGGGTGCTCCTCTCATGTTAGAGAGGGTTCAGAAAAAGTTTTTGAGATTTCTTTACATGAGGGAGTACGGACTCTATCCGTGGCTTTATCCAACTAACTTTCTTCTGGGCATGCTTGGATTTCACTCCCTGCAGCTCAGAAGAGAGGGGTATGCCGCTACCCACTTTTTTAGACTATTGCGAGGCTCCATAGAGAATTCAGCTATTTTGGAACGCATAAGTCTTTATGTTCCTGATGACTATCTAAGACAGCGTCGTCATAGATTATTCTATCTTCCTACCTATAGAACCAACCTGCCAATGGTTCTCCCGGTGGGGAGGAGTATATTGCTCCTGAACAAAATCTCACAGGATATCGACATATTTTGCGTCAGTGAGGAAAGATTCAAAAGGGAAATTCTATTGATTCTTGAAAGAATCTCTTCTCATTGACGCGATCTTCACCACTGCCTGAATTTATTTAAATATCTCTGAATTTATTTATTTTTAGTATATTTCTTCATTGTTTTACAAATATTAAATAAGTACCTGTAATTTCTCTTACGTATTAAATATAACATGTTTGTAATTGTATTAGAAATTAAATAAAAACATTATTATTATTATTATTATTATTATTTTCTAATTCTTTTTTTTCTTACTGAGCATTTCAAAAATATGGAAATTCATGTACCTTACAACCTGTTATCGTAACACAGAAGGTAAATATGTAAATTAATCTAAGGATCCCTTAAAAAACCTCTATAGAAGACATATTTAAGGTTCTCACCTCTAGGTCAAACTATAACCTTGTTAACTCGGGTAAGTATACAAGACCCTGAATTCAACGAAAAATGCATCAACCCTAAGCTAAAACGACATTTGCACAAAGACGTGTCCATTTATTGGATAATCAACGCCTCTGCCATAGGTCACCTCAAGAGTTTCGCTACGTTTGGTGACTTATCAGGGGTCCGGGGTTCATGAGGTGAGGTTTTTCAAAGTCTCGGTGGCGGATGCGTCAACCCACCACTGCGTGGCGGGTCGGATCGGGAGATGCTTATGTGATGGTATGGGGTGTCGCTTTGACCTCTCCACCCGGACTCTCTCGGCCCATCGCCTTGCACTGCAGTGGGATGGGTGAATTCATACGTCCGTCACTCCTGGACACACTGACCCCCAAAATTATAATCCACCCATACCATTTTCCTTCCCAAAACTCCCTCTCTTTCCTATCCTTAAAAAATCCCTCCACAGAGCATCCATAAAGATGACATAGGGGCTGAGGGAAATTATATTACTCAAGACCTCCATTGTGGAGTTAATGAAAAAAAAATCATCATGTTATACAACACTCTCCCTCTCGATCAAACTATTTCCAGCTTAGCGGATTTAAAAAAAATTAGAAACGAATTATTAAGACAGGAATAAGTAACCTTGAAGCCTTGCTAAAACCAAACAGACATGTTTTATAACTTTTAGAGAATTGATTTTATTTTCTATCACTTTTCAATTTTTTATATACATAATTCTAAAAAATATTTTCTTGTTTAACAAATGATGTTATCACCTACTTAGGTACTAGTATAAAATATATTAAATATTACGTGTACTAACTAAGCTGATTTATTATATTCAAGTTTAATTTGTGGAACTCCGTTTTTATTTTAAGTTTTTTTTATTTATTTATTTAATAATAACTGTTATTATTCATTTTTAAAACATCTGTAAAGTGGCTTCTCCACACTTTGATAATACCTCCGGAAGGCGAAACAGCTGTTAAGCGTAATAATAATTACCCAGCAGAACTTATTTATAAATATCTCTTTTTATAAATTGAATAATTATGGCTATTATAAAATATTTAAAGCGTTAAATTAATTTTTATTTTATTTTCCATTTATTCAATTCAGAAAAATGTTTTACAGTAAGAGCACTTTGACTGTCCAACTGGGAAGCTCCCATTTTAGGACAGTCAAATTGACGTCCTAAAACGGGACTTTATTCGTACTATATAATACATGGGAGAAAAAAAATAGTACGATTAAATAAAACTAAATTGATATTTTCATTATGACAACACCATGCACAATTTGGCCTTAGAACGGGGCACCTCAGTAATGTCTATATTTTTTATATTTTTTGTAATCTAATAAAAGCCATATATATATAAACATGAATGTGCATCTGTCTGTCTGTTTAAGATTTTCTCGAAAATTACTCGACCGGCTTCTTAGTAAATATGACAGTTTGTTCTTATTGGTGCCGGGAAGGTTTAAAGAGTAGTTTGAATGAAATCCAATATATAAAACTGTTGCTATAACGTTTTAAAATTAGCATGAAAAACATAGAACCCGCCATTTTGGGTTGAGGTTAGCCCGCAGACATACCACTCTGGTTATCCACAGATTACATATTCAAGAGAAGAATGTTTGTTTGAGCAGAATATTAAATATTTTTCCATTTTAAAGTAGGTACCTACTTCAAAATGGAAAACACAAGTAGGTACCTACTTAATAACTTTATTATTTAGGTAATAATAATGATAATGTTTCATTATCTTCTTTTTTTATAACAAAATAACAAATAATGATATCCTCACTGGGATTTCCCGTGCGGAGGATTTTATTTACAAAATATTAAATAACTTTATATTAAATTGATATGCTTGATAAAAAATTATAAAAATAATTCTAAGGTGAGGTGTTTTAAGTGCAGTTGAGTGGTTTGGGTATGTGTGTATTTTCTATTTCAGATCTCCCTATGTAACGTATCCAGTGTTTTATTTGTTTTTTTTTTAAATTTATTATGGTTGTTGTGATTTTTAAAGGATAAAGGGATTTTGTTGTAGAGTTTAGTATCATAGTTTTTTTAATTCAATTCATGTGTGATTGTTGTTATTTCTTGTTTTTTTTTTTAATATTTATCAATGTAAAGTAGTATTGTTGTAGAGTATAATTTTTTTATTAACATAATGTTAAATTTGTTAAAGATTTCGTGAGTGCTAGTTCTTACAGATATATATTGAAAACATAAATGTTTGGAATGAAATAAAAAATTTCAATGAATGTTCTTATGTTACATTGTTTACAGATAGTAATAGTGGTTACAAGGCATTACTTTCGCTGTCAAATCAATGAGGGCATCCAAACGACAAGCAAGAATTAACAACTTCATGACTTTATAAAAATTTTAAAAAATACAAGAAACAGTGGGCTTCAGTATATTGCATTTTCTGTGATTCAAATGTATGTGTAGTTAAACATTTCTCAAAGCTCTATAACTCATGATCATAATGATATTCACTGGAACTAAAAAGCGGCGTAAATATCATGAACATGAACAGATAAAAGTTAACTTGAAAGCAAATTGACAGGTACATTACAAGTGTCAAATTCTATTGAAATGCGAATGAAATATGTCACCATGTTGCTCTGACAGCATCTTAAAAGGAATTAACCTGGAATTAATGAATAATGCATCTAAATCCAATATCATACGGATATGATAATATAATGGTAGCGACATCATGCTCAGTCTTGGGGAGGTGAACAGGAACGGAGGATTGTGGAGTGTGGACTGGCGCCACCTCGTATCTGCCTACAGCGATTGTCCATTAACTGTCCTGTCCCTTTAAGAAGGAGATAAGGAGGCACTGGCAACAGTAGCATACCGAGAATAATGACTGTCTATGGCCCTTTGGCCCTTGGATTTGCGTGGTGAAAGATATTTTTACTCCTGGTGTGAATAAAGCTAGATTTTTTTTTTAATGGAACAGCTTCTGGAAAAAAATATTTTTCTTACTGCCATTTCATTCAATGGCTTTTATGAATTCTTTCAACTTACTGCAGTCTGTGGCTGTAGCCATGTTTTATGGCGAAGTGATAATTTTTATATAATATTTAAGAAAACTGCCCGTTGCCAATAGGACTGTGGCATCCCCATAGAGAAAATAATAAATAGAGATGCCCTAGCATGCAAGGAGAACAAACCAAAATGAGAGTATTTAGTTTCACCGTTTTTATAATTTTTTGTGATTTGCTACCGCAGTCAAAATCGCGCGACACAACCATGGACGGCAGTGAAGCAAAGCTGGTGCCAAAATGTCACGTGACCTTTGCCTCCATCCGTCGAAGTTGTACTTACAAGTCTATCAATTCTTACATCAGTGGACATTCCCAATTTGAGGAATATTGTGTAGATCGATATATTAACTTAGAATCGTTATATAATTATATTAACATTCGTATTTATGAAAAGATTATTTAATAAAGTCAATTAGCCTGAATTCACCCCTGTTGCTTTAAAACTAGTCGCAGGCCATAAAGCTTCCTTATCTAAAGCACGTCGCATACCAAAACATTGTCAAACCGGCCAGGGGCGTATCGCGCTATTCATTACTACTGCTATAGCTAACCGATTTGTTTATCGATTGTTACACTGCCTACCTACACAGCTACTTAGCAAACTACCCAACTATCTGACCACATAACTGTCAGGGAACTGCATACGTTGTTCACTAATTAATGCAGTAAGTAATAAGTTTGAAGTTTTAAAAGTTTTTTTTTCTATACTATTCTTTATATCTCTTTATACATAATTATTACACTTCTTTTCTAGATATATTATATTACCATACTATGTCAATACTAGCATTTTTCCATTATATTTTTGTATTATGCCACTTAATATGAACTAAACATGTCAATTTGACTGTCCTAAAACGGGATTTGTTCCCATATTTATTTATTTATTCCCCATTTGCTATATACATAAAGAAAAATTTATGACTTGTATTTCTATTTGTACTAACTGTATTTCTTAAACCCTATTTTTTTTTGAACTGGGGTAACTGTATTTCTTTTTTTTTATTAACTGTATTCTTTCTGTTATAATTTTATGACTCTATTTATTTTATTATGTATCTTATATGTTTTTTATTACTAGATGTATGAAAATTTGCTTACATCTAAATAAAGCTACAAAAACAAAACAAACAAAGTTGGGAAGTCAAAGTTTTCTTACATTTTATTGTTTAATAATGTGTTTGAAATAAACAAATAACACTTTAGTAATGGCCTGTTTCTGGAAAGTTCTCAATATAGTCGTCATTAAAATCAATGATTTTTTAAAGAATTTTTAAATCACGATTTTCAATCGTCCACAATAAGTACTTACCTACCTCGACTTGCTTTTCACGACATTTCCTAATAATGTACAAATCCAAATAATGAAACCATATCGGAACCCAAATGTAAAATATTAAATATTCTTGATAAAACATAATTTCAAAGGCATGTTCGATGTCTGTTTCACTGTGTCGGAACAGACGTAGGAAGTACATAAGTTATATAATTAAATAAACAAAACATAAAAACAAAGATATGGAAAAGGTTTTAAGTTATTATATAGGTGTATAGAGGTTAGGTTGTATGCATAATATTACATTTTGGTAGTTTTATAATCCAAGTGAGAGTAAATAAGAATATAAAAATTAAATTACATATGTCTAGAGACAAATATAGATTACTGTTTATTCATTATGTTTATTTAAATACAATACTTATAATTAAGGAATAGTTTATTATATAAAGTGATTTTTAGGTACTGTAAATTATTAATATACTAGCTGATGTATACCCGGCTTTGCTCGGGATTTTTCACTTGTCACTAGAGTGCCATAATTGATTTGACAGCGAAAGTAACTATTTCCAAATAAAGAAACACATTTGAATATTTTATTTCATTCCAAACGTTTATTTTTTCAAAATATATCTAAATCATGAAGTTTTTTAAGTAGGTACTCGTGTTTTCCATTTTGAAAATATTCTACCCAAAAAAAAACCTTCTTCTCTTGAATATGCAATCTATGGTTAACCAGAGTGTTATATCTATGGGCTAACCAAAATAAAATATGGCGGGTTCAATGTTTTTCATACTAATTTTAAAATGTTGTAGCAACAGTTTTACATATTGGTTTCATTCAAACTACTCTGTAAACCTTCCCGGCACTAATAAAAACAAACTGTGCTATTTTCAGCAAAACCAGTTCAGTAATTTTCGAGAACATCGAGGACAAACAAACAAACTTACATTGATTTTTATATATATTATAGTTTAACGTGAACACCTCACTAGGAGAACATGTACTGAGGTGTTTAAGTATTTATAATATAGTAATATTGCGAAATGGTCATAAAATTGTTATGATAAAAAAAATTAAAAAATCGTATAAAATACAATAAATAGGAAAAAATGCTATCAATTATTTATATTTAATTTAAATGTTGTTACATTATTTTTGATTTGGTGTAATTAAGTTATGAAAAAATCCTTCCTTTTGTTTTTATCCAGATCGAAACATAAAGTTTTATTAAATTTGTTGTTGTATGCTTTGTTGTTTGTTTCATAGATGTAGCCATCTGATTATATAGTTTAATTGCATAGTATTTAAAATGTCTCCGTCCGTGGGTGGTATATTTTAATGGCATACTAAGGGTGTAATTTGTTGAAGATCTTGTTAAAATAATTTATTGGAATTTTAAGGGGATATGAATATTAGATTTGAAGAGATAAAGGATTGCAAACTTAGAGTAAAGTTGTCTAATTTTCTCAACGTCTAAAAGCTTGAAAATATTATCAGTATCTGAAAAGTATGGTACTTTGAGAATAATTTTTATTATTTTATTTTGTTATTTTACACGATCATTATTTTCATACCTACGATTTCATTCGGTTTTGGTGATATATATATATATTTGCATTTTTTTTCTATATATAATTTTGACGTTTTAATAAGATAAGTAAGACATATAAAAAAATGTGTGTATTATAGAACATTTTTTTAGTCCTCACTAGGAGATCCCGTGCTGAGGCGAACTAGGTTTTGGAAACTAGTCCTACCACTGGTCTCCCATTGTTGACTTGTCTCAAGTCAACTGCCTTTTTGTTACCGAATCCCGTGCTGATATTTCTATTATTATATTAAGTTGTAAGTCATAAATAAAAATCATCTGAACATTGAAAAATGTCACAAATTATTCGAGGAATTTGAACACAGACAGTTGAATTTAAATATTGAACAATGTTTCCAAAACCTTGTCATAAAATTCTATGGCGAAGCTAAAACAAATACTTGCAGCTTGGCAGGATATTGTGGACATTTAATTAATTGGAACTAAAAATGCTCATTGCTATGGCAAAACTAAGTTGTTTTTTTAGTTTTCAAGCATTGATTATCAGAATTTCGAACGAGGAAGCTCGTATCCAACATAGAATAGGTTTACAAATGATTTATGTAGATTTTTAAATATTTATAACCATGTAAAAACAATTTTTTGTTTAATTTCACTCTCACATTCGAGTTTGACAGTTTATTAATTCTAAACAAATAATAACATCCACAGGAAAAACATCATAACTTAATGTATTAATTGATTTTATGTTTAATTCGTAGAACTTCATTTATTTATTTTTAAATTTAATAATTTTATTATTAAGTTCTGCAAGTATTTCAGTTTTTATTTTATTATTATGACAGCAGTTTCAGCGTTCAAGGCCATTTTAAAACTAAATATAACTCTATGTATTAATTTTTTTTTTTTAATTAATAATAATTTTGATCTGTGAATTTTATTGTGTTTTTTTATATTTATTTATTTAATGTTACTATTTCGATAAGAACATAAATTTAATACGAAAAAAAACTTTTTCGTGTACTTAATTACCTTCCTTGCAAATTATCAAATCATTAAACAGTTTAAACATAAAATTGTCTTAGAATATGGTGTAGAATCAACTCTCTTCAAAAAGTACCACTTATTTCTGGATAAATATAAACATTGTGCTTTTTTAAAGTTACATTCATCTTCCTATGAGCCATCTTGGTGTTGTCATTTAAAACAATTTAAACGATCTCAGCGTCCTCATTTATTTGTCTACTATAAAATGTCATAATGCAGCTAAGTATTGTATTTATATATTTTTTTATTTATTGCCTGTCTCCACATTTATTTTCGTAAAGTTAAAAACATGTTTCAGAAGGCAACCATATTTTTCATGTTATTGATTTACCAAATAATACGTTTATTTATTGTCACGTTTTCGATATTAATGGAATTAAGTGAATGCCATATTGATTTGGCTATTATTTTGTTTGTTGTAATAAATTAAAACACGTACGTTCGTAGGTAGGAAATCATTTCAATAAATTATTGAATATAAAATATAGTTCCTGATACAACAACAATTATATAATAGGTAGATGCATAGGTTTTTATAAAAACTTACACTTAATGTAAATGCGCTGAAACTACAGCCCGGAAACAATTTATTTGTGAAAATTGAAAATCCTAACTAAAATATTTTACTGAAAATAAATGATTTTGTTTTTTAATTATTTTTATTCCCATTTTCTAAATTTTGCAAAAGAAATATTTTTATTTGATCAGAAAATTGGTTTGAAATTCAATGAAATAATCTTTCGTTGACCACAGTCTGTTAGGAGAGTCTGGAGACCTTCAGTAAAATACTGCAAGTATAACACATCTTATTATTTTATTTAATATCTAATCGAGCTTTTTTAAAGTCAGTTACGTGGAAAAATTTGTAACCCTCACTAACATTTGGCCCTGAGCTTCACAAAATACAAATAAAATGCGCAAATAGTAATTTGATGTACCTATACGATTGTTAAGGAACAGGTTGGCATGCTAATAATATAATATTTTGTAGGCTCACCTCCACTTGGTCCGCCTGTTCTGGAACCACGTCTTAACCTGCGCGTCCGTCATCTTGAGCGTCTTTGCGAGGGCGGCGCGCTCCGCCGAGGCGAGGTACTTCTGCTTGTGGAAGCGCTTCTCCAGCTCGGCGATCTGCAGACGCGTGAACGAGGTGCGCGGCTTCTTCCTCTTGGGCGGGGTGCGGTTCTGGTACGGGTGGCCGATGCGTCGCGTCATGGGGAAGCTGGCTGGAAGAACAAAGACACTGAATGTTAATACAGGAAAAACTGACTGGAAAAACATACTCAGTGATTGTTAATACAGGAGAAGCTGACTTGAAGAACATACTCACTGATTGTTAATACAAGAAAAGCTGACTGAAAGAACATACTCACTGATTGTTAACACGGGAGAAGCTGACTGGAAAAATATACTCAGTGATTGTTAATACAGGAGAAGCCGACTGGAAGAACATACTCACTGATTGTTAATACAAGAGAAGCTGACTGAAAGAACATACTCACTGATTGTTAATACAGGAGAAGCTGACTGGAAGTACATGCTCACTGAATTTTATTTCAAGGGAAGTTGCCTGGAATAACAAACTCACTGAACCTTAATTTAAGGGAAGCAGGCTGGAAGAATATGAATACTGAATATTACTACAAGAAAACGCCATGAAAGAAGAACTAGGACAATGAATTGTTTTAAAAAAAAAAAATTAAAAACAAATAGAAATATTTTTTTAAAGTTCGAGAATTCCACTTTAAAAAGTGGAATTCTCGAGATACTTTTGGGAAAACAGAACAAATTTTCTGAATATTAGTACAGGTCAAGCAGGCTGGAAGAAAAAAACCCTGGATGATAATACTAGAGAAGCTGGCTTGAAGAACAAGGACACAGAATATTTACAGAGGAACCTTACTGGAATAACTAGAACACTGAATGCTAATACCAATAGAAGTTTATGTCTGGGACGACCGATTTTCACACCCTGCAAGTCCGCCGCAGTAAAAGCTTTGTTTTGGAAGCATTTATTTTCTGTTGCTTATTTCGTTAACCTTTTCCTTCCATCGATACGGGGGCTTTACTTTTCATACGGCAAATATCAACACATTTTATAGCTCAAAATTGATACGTTTTTGAAGCATTTTACATCAAAGCTTGTGCAATATAATGATAATCTTCAATCTAGAACCCGCCATCAATCTCATAACATATCATAGAATTCTTCCAAGAGAAAATAAAACTAATAGCGTGCAACATCTATTAAGTACAGAGTAAAGCGCGGCGCAACAAAAACATCAAACATTAGCGTAATCACCTGTAACTTGTAACATCGGCAGGTTGAGTAATAATAGCGCTGATCTAACTGTGACATAACATCTCCACAGCCTCAATGATGATCGTGACTACCTTAACTGCGATGTATAAGATACAATATACAGGGTGGTTAAAGATGAAACGTTTCAGGTTGATTCAGAATGAGTCAATTATAGAAAAAAGAATAAGTTTTTCACCGGTGCGCAAATGCGTCCACAGCCCGCAACACTGTAAATAACTAAATGTGTAAAAAAACGTTAATATCTATTAAAACCTTATTAAGCTTTTTAAGGTCATTTTATGAATATTCTGCAGTAATAAAAATATAAATATTTCAAATAAATACCAACTCTTCTTGTGCCACCAATCTTCTAGTAAATGTAAAATTAATAGAAAATAGGATAAAATAGCAACTGTAAAAGTCATATTTTCTCTAAGCTTAAATTTTCTAATAAAACTGTATTCACTTGAAGCGACCTGCCCGGTAAGCATGTTTTTCTGTATCTGTTTGTACATAATTAGATAGTTAATGAGAAGTATTATTTGTACAGTGCCCTTGAGGTGATTTTTCACAAAAACGACGCTATACAAATCATTCGATTATTATTATTATTCTGTTACATTAATGGATGTCGTTTTTTGTTAAACTCTGTTGAATATAGTGTAGGTGTTTTCCCTTGTTCGGTTAAACATGACCACTTTTTTTTTAAATGTGAATACTGCGAGACTCTTAACTGTTCCCAAAATGTCAGGAGCCAATAGCACTATGATATCCCCAAATTGGGTATACTGTCAAGTGTCACTACTGTCGTCATATACAATTAGGTTTATTTCTTCACACACTGTGAAAAGCGATAAGCTCCTTTTGGGAGTGGTGGCCTGACTACGTGAAAGATCATTGGAGTAAGCCATTGATAGAAGGAAGCCAAAATCAGCCTGGAATGGGGGGAAAATGTTGTATATTTACCCCTCGTTACTCGTTACAGAGTGAAAGCTGGTGTCAGTCTTGTCCTGGTGAGAAACTACTAGGAAACGTGGTGATGCTTGAAATTACTTAACCTCGCCAATATTAAGTGATTACATCTGACTAGCCAGATATTTACCAACCATCCACTTCCCCTTCTTCGTCCCTCACCACACATGCCTCAGCCCATAGCGCCCAAAATGGCAAATATAGTGCCTACCAACTTATCGAGAATCAGTTACGGTTTTCTCTAAAGTGTGAACTTCCATAAAAAAAAACAATAAAGTAAGACGAACTTGTATCACAATTTTACGACACTAAAACTGCGCGCCATTCAAATTCCGTGCTAAAAAATCCACCCATCCGTACAGATAATTTTGTTCGAAAATGAGTACAAAATAAATTTCATAGGTGCGTTATGACTTTAGCGACTATGGGACTTTCTGTCCTATGAAATAGTTCATACAAAACATACTCGCGACGCTTCAGTGGAAAATCGTGGGAGAGTGCAAACCTTGGACATTTACTAAGTGACTATGTGCGCAGCGATTATTGAGATTTGCTAACACCAAATTTGTCCGGCATTTTGAAAGAATCAAGAGATTTTATAGTAGATAAGTTAATTAACGAAGATGTTATTATTAAATATTAAAAACGATCAGTTTCTTGCCTAAATTGTGATTTTCGTATTTAAATCTATTTTTCTAACCAACGACATTATATTATTCGTTAGCCGCAGATGTTTTAATGAATCGCCGATTTGTTTATTGTTGCTGGGTTGCTAATCTCCGGTGCAGTGATATGATGAAATACTTTAGACATAGAGAAAAAAATATGTAACATGAAAAGTTTAAAAAAATAAATTCAATTAGATGAGGGAATTGTTTTTTACTTTTTAATGTCCCAATGAACTCCAAATGAGATATACCATGAACCGCCACTGTCGAGAATGCAGGTGGGTAGGTATTACCAAATCTCGGACCACCGTGTATCGATGTAAAATGAGTGGTAGTTGAGTTCATCTAAATGGGACGACAGTTTGCGGTTTGTAGATGACTACGGGCAGGTGTTAACAGTTTTGGGTATACGCCAGTGGCGCAACCGTCAGCTGAGCAGCAGAAGCAGCCGCCCGGGGTTCACGCATCTGCATCTACAAAACGTTTGAATGCTATCAAAATATGAACATCGTCGAAAAGGAGCGTCAGTTATCCGACTGTGGTTCTAATTCTTCGTGTTCCCAGACTAAGGATTTAATTTTTCAGTATCAAGTTTCCGGCGCTTAAATTACTTACAGTGGGTACCTACACTATCCATCTTATCTTATACTAGCTGATGTGAACACGGCCTTGCTCGGAATTTTTTTTTTTGGAATTAAGTTATGAAGTTGTGAATTCTTGCTAATCGTTTGGGTGCCATAATTGATTTGACATCGAAAGTAATGCCATGTGACGACTATTACTATCTCTACACAAAGAAACAATTTTAAAATTTTATTTCATTCCAAACATTTTTTTTTCAAAATAAATCTAAATAATAAGAATAAGTATCTTAAGTAGGTACCTACTTGTGTTTTCCATTTTGAAAATATTCTACCCAAACAAACCATCTTGTTTTGTATATGTAATCTGTGGTTAAACAGAGTTTTATATCTATGGGCTAACCTCAATACAACATGACGGGTTCAATGTTTTTCATGCTAATTTTAAAACGTTGTGGCAAAGGTTTTACATATTGGATTTCATTAAAACTACTCTCTAAACCTTTCATGCGACACTAATAATAACAAACTGTGATATTTTCAGCGAAGCCGGTCGAGTAATTTTCGAGGAAATTGAGGACAGACAGACAGACAAACATTCATTTGTAGATAAATATATAATTTTTTTTAAGACAAACATCTTGGGTTACCAATAACATGATACAATGTATTTTAAAAACTACTAATACAACAAATGTAACGGGAAAACGTTGATTATACAATGATGGATGACTTAGCTAGCAGTCAAATTGAACCAACGACCCCCGGGTGGAGGCTAGATAGATTTGACAACTCAGCTACTAACTACTCTATCTTTGTATACTCGTTTACCAACGGATTTATTTCAACTCACATAGAGCAAGTAACGAACCTAACCATGACATCGTTACCCCGCAGGGGAAGGCGGAAAGGACGAACCGCCAAACAACTCGGTCTTGGCACAAACTCCTTACTTCATTCACATTCATACTTCGTCTTATACATACTCTTCTATTATTCTGACTATTAACATGGCTCAACTCAAGTATTTGGTTCACGTGCCATGTCTTTCTCGGGCGTGCCCGACTTCTTCTTCCATTCACATTTGCGTCATATATTCTCAATACACTCCTTTCTCAGTTCATCTACATACCCAAACCATCTAAGTGTCCCTTTCTTAATCTTACTCATTTCGCTCACATCAACCTTGCATTCTTTGCGAATCTCAACATTTTTTACACGGTCATACATAGTTTTATCGAACACACGCCTCTGGGATCTCAATTCTACAGCATTCAGTCTACTTTCATCCTTCCTCTGCCAGATACCTATGACGGTTAATCGTTATTTCAGTCAGGGTGGGGCCCGGCAAGTTTATCGCTAAGCCACTGGAGTAAGCAATAAGAAATCACATAATCACATTTTTACTCCTTACCGGTACTAAGTTACTCAGTACAGTCAGGTGGATTAATTGATGAACGTCGAATAAATCCAGTGCTTCAAGCGGTTGAGTAACGTTGAACTAAACTGAAAGGAAAAGACATTTAAAAAACCAATATTTCTTTATTGCTGTTCTCTGTTCCAGCTGTGTACCTCTTTCTAAAAATGACTAAAACTGATGTGTTTTAAAAAAAAACTATCTATTCTGTTTTCACCCTTTATGTTATATTTAACTCCAGTTCTCGTAGTGAAGAAAACCGGGACACTGTTTCTCTTCGTAAATTCGATTACTAATGTATCTCTCTTAATCTAAGGAAAAAAATTACTTCTTCTAAATCAAATAAATCACTAATTTGTTTTTCGTTGGCATCGGTAATATATATTTATTTTCCTCGGTAGGTACTTCGCATATAATTGTAAGTACTTAGTTTATTTAAGGTTTTCAAAATACATTTTTCAGACATGCAGTCTCATGATATCTTTCTATAAAAATGAAGACTTTCAATTTTTTTAATGAATAGGCATGTAGGTACCTATCTACCTGTACGTAATTTAACATTGAACAAGTAAAATAAGTTTTTATTAAATATAACCTTTGATTTGATGTAAAATAAAATAAATAAACAAAGAAATTAATAAAACATATTCGTAAAAAGGAAATACTTTGTGGATTATCATAATTATAATATAAACGTATAAATTTGTTTTTAACGACTTTAATTTTATATATAATAATCTCAACCAGTTTCGGAAGTACCCCTCCCTCGTCAGGAACATATTAAAACTAAACTACGATATAAAATAATGACAAATATACGAGTACGTGAATATTTAGGTGTTGGAATAGGAGCCTATCAAAAGGGAAGGAGTAAGTAGGGGTTTTTTGGAAGAACAGAGCTATTCACTGGACAAGTATCTAAAAGAGAACTATAAGATAAATTTATCTTAGTTTAGTATTTATTTTTAATATATTCCTGACATGGAAAGGGTACTTCCGAAACCGGTTGAGATTATTACATAAATTAAATTAAAGGGGTTCAACACAAATGTACACGTTTATATTATACGTTAATAAAATTTTGATATGAGTGGTAAATCCTCAATGTCTGACATTGTGGATTAGTACCTAGCTATGTTTCGCCATTATCGCGATTAATAACTAACTAACCATCACGCCGTTTCCCCGCAGGGGTAGGCAGACAGGACGGACCGCCAAACAACTCGATCTTGGCATACACTTCTTGCTTCGTTCACTTTCATACAGAGTCTCATGCATTCTCTTCTGTTACTCCGACTTCTGACATGGCCCGACTCAAGGATTTGATTCACTTGATCGTGCCATGTCTTCCTCGGACGTCCTGAGCTTTTTCTTCCATTCACATTCACGTCATATATTATCCTTACACTCCTCTCTTCGTCCATTCGCTCTACATGGCCAAACCATCTAAGCGTCCCTTTCTTGATCTTGCTCACTACGCTTACATCAGCCTTGCATTCTTTACGAATCTCAACATTTTTCACATTTCTCAGAGATCTCATTTCTACAGCATTCAGTTTACTTTCATCCTTCCTCTGCCAGTTCCATGCCTCACTGCCATACATTAATAAATTCATTTATAGAAAATGTCATCGAAATAAGAACCGGCGTTCCGGTTAATAATATTTTTTAGTTCGAGCACTGGAACGCTTTCATGTTTACCTGTTATCACGGCTGACTGTACTAACCTTATGAACAGCATTACCCATTACTTAGGAACTTCTTGTGCTATTTTCCAGCCTTTAAACGGGTTATTACCTCCGTTTTAGAGCCAATTTGTCGGATGATTGCTAATGTTACGACTGATGGACTTTTTAATGCAATCATTTTTGTTTCATAAATAGCCAACTCTATCTAACTGTTAAATTCAATAATAACCCAACTCAAGCTACCATTGGTAGCCCAAATGCTATAATAATTTATTAATAATTTTGGAATATTTTTTTAAAATATTCCCATTTTACGAATAACATGATTCTTTTTAATTCGTCCTAGTAAGAACGAGTCTTAGGAGCGACCTGTTCTAATGTAACAAATTGTCACCTGAATGCTGAATTGTCATACATCGCATTCAATTCAATTTCGTTTTAATTAATTCATAGTGTCCTTTGTGCAATTAATTTTGCGCTGCAGAATTAGGGCAATACGAAACACACCTTTCTCATACAACCTGTTTATAAGTTTTAGCATCGTTATATCACTTATATTTATCCTGTGATTACTTAAACAAAGGCATTTATTTTTAATGCGATATATAAAGATGTTAGAGAATCGAATAGCCGAAATACTCACACCTATTCTATACCCAATGTTAGAACGACCTGTGGGCGCGCATGACTCCTCCCCCTTACCCCACCACTTTCGCCGTCTAGACAGTCTACAACTTACTGAATTGGCGGAACGTAGCCGTCAGCCGTGCGCAGAGTTTTGGGAAGGAGGTGGGAGGGTGGGGTATGCGCAGTGTGAACCTAATTTCGAACCAAAGCGGGTTGTTCTTAGGCTGAATCGAGTATATGTATCCTCGTATCAAAGAATGGTACACACCGCGATTCTACTCCGTGGGGAAGCGATCCGACTATATTATTATTAATTGTTTTTGCGTTTAATTCGCAAAACTACATTTAAATTATTATTATTTTTTTAATTTTATGTATAAAAAAAACTATATTATTATTAACTTTCCTATTCAAAAACGGAATAACCATATTTCCATTGATTTTTTCAACGTGTACATAAATATTTTCATAAGAGAGAACTTTATATGCCTCCCCAGTAAGAATACCTAACCTAATGCCTGCCAGTTCAGCATTCAGGTGACAAAATTACAAAAGTGTACAAATGCTGAGCGCGTGTTTAGCGTGTATCCCGTCTGTGCAACTGAACCGCAAGGAATAAATGACGCTAGTTCCTCAGAGCACCTTCCATTGAAATGCCGGTAAATAAAGGGCAGCATTGCTGCCTGAGGTACTGTGCTATCTGTTCAACGTATAAATCCTACAAAATATGTTCAAAATCTTTGGAAACACATTATTTTACTTGATTCGAAAAAAAAATGTGACAGCATGCCCCTGAAATTTAATTCAATCCAATAATGGTAAGTACGCACTTGGGAAATAAAATATTCTTGTAATCGGTGTAATAAAAAATAATTTTAATCGAATACATACTCATAAAGTGTCAATCCTACACTATCGCGGGAAACAATCTGAAATTACGAACAAAATGGCCTCCACTGATGAAAATAAATCGCTGTGCGAGCATTACCTACCATTATCCGAAAGGCGATCGGATAAAAACTCGTGTAAAACGAACACGGAATGTAAAATGGAGTGTAATTTAAATGAAGCTCATAAATAATGGGCTCGCTCAGAGTTGAACTGAGGAGAGAAATTTTGTAATTATTTTTTATTTGCCTGTTAGTTGGTACCTACCTACCTAGGAAACAGTGGAGTACATTTTTTTTTATCCTAATCACAATACCTATAGAATTTTTTTTACATTCATTTCATAATGTGGGCCTCACTAGATACTTTACCCGTGCTGAGGCCTCCATTCTACAGTTTTATACTCGTATGTAAATTAGTTTTAGTTCCCCATATAAGTTATTAAACAATAATACGTAAATAAAGGCGATAATGAAAAATTAAGGCATCATATTATGAGATCATACATGTTTTTTGGTTATTTTTGAAGTGTAGTGTTTTTTTTTGCTCTATGGCCAAATGTAGGCTGTGTGTAGTCTTTCAAGTTGGGCTACGAATTGTGCGCTGTATGTTTGAAAATGACACTGATGTCAACATCAATAGAATTATCCTAAGTACGACTTGGACGGCTGGAGGCAAAGGTCACGTGACACCCAATTTGGCACCAGCTTTGATTCACTGCCGTTTACGTTTGTTTTGCGTGATTTTAACTGCAGCCAGCAGATTACAAAATAATTATTAAAAAGGTTCGAGTTTTTGTAAATAAGCCGAACCTTTTTACTTCAATTGGCGGCACGCCTAACTCGCCCCTGCCTTTCTCTATGTATTATTTGCTGTGTGGAATATGGTCATTTATTTATTTATTTAATTCATAAAAATTAAATATGTATAATTGTGTCAAATGGAAACGAAAATGTATAAAGTATATGTGCGTGGACAATAAGCTGCAATACAAATGTGAACACATTATGGCCCAGTCAACATCAGTTGCTAACTAGGCAATGACTGTTCTAAATGAAAACTAAACTAAAATTTATTATCATCTTTCACTGTTTGTTGTGGTCACCTGAATAAATGAGCCTAAGTACAAGTTTCTTATTCCTTCGTTGTTTATTATCGTTTTAATTCCAAATTCCTGAAAAAAAAATTATCAGATGTTTGTCGTACTTCTTAAATATATTTTATTTATTTTGTTGTTCACTTTTCTTAGGGTAGGGACAGCTTTTCAGCTGTTTTGGACTGCACGCCACTGCTATGAAGGTAATATTGTATACAGGGTGCTTGGAAGACGATGAGAAAAATAGTATTAACATGACTTAATCACACATACACTTGAATTTTAACGAAACTACAAACATGATTAAATTCGGTTCGTTCTGTATTGTAATAGAGTCAAATATTGAGCGTTGAAGATACTTTCGGTATCGCCCTGATGAGCATTTCATTTAATTATATAATAACATATTGCTATGTTTATTAAATATATATATATATATAAACACCTAAACTAGGGTGAAATGGGGTAACTAGTTACTTTTAATCAGAGTTTAAAAATATTTCAAAATAGTAGATATATTACATCGATATATTTCCGATATATATCAAAAAGTTGAATTTATTTTCTAAGGGAAAATGGGCGTTAAAAATACTGCTCAAATAATTTGGAGGGACACAAATGGAGTAATCATCAGCGTTTGAAATATGGGCAACAACGTGAGATCCATTGGCATCTTATAGACAACACGGGCTTCAGTTTCAGCCGATTACAAGCACTCGTCAGGTATGAATCGTCAATTTCAAAATGTCAACATTACTGGATGTGTCTTTCTGCAAAAGATAGAAAAATCAATGGTGTAATATTTCGTCTATTTTACAATAACCAATATTCGTGTAAATTGGCTTTTTAAATTAAAAAAAAAAACTCAAGGAATACTTGAAGTTAGCATGCCGGAAAGGCAAATGCTCCTAGCCACGGCGCCGCGGTCAACCGTACTGCGACTCCGCTCGTTAAGTTCGTTTGACATTTACTTAATCATAAATATCGTTGATCGACAGTAAATATATTGATATGTATCATGATATGTTATATCATTCGAACCCTGCTTTTAATGTACGGTGTTAAACAACGCAATAAAACATATATTGTCAAATCTTTGTAAGCAGCCGTTCCACGCCATTTTGAATCCGCTCCTGTCAAATTTCAAATATAACAAAATGGCCGTCGCAAAGGTAGACACGGCCGCCATATTACAACTCTTATCATTTAATTAGATTTTCTTTATAGTTTCGTATAATAACGCGTGGCCATTGTCTGCCAGCCAATGGGGCAATCATCTTTATATTTTCATTATTGAGCGGAAGCCATTATGTAGTAATGGAGTCCCACGGCCAAAATGGCGGCAATTGGTTTATTAAAAAACCCAATTACAATGGCAATTTTCAACCGTATAAAATACCCACTCAACTCCTCTATTTTATAAGCCTTTTCTTACATGGGCATTATTTAGAAGCAAGTTTTTTTAATGTCGACCTACCTTTGTTAAGGCATGCTTCATAAAATCGAATCGAATCAATTTATTACCTATTATGGTTATTTTCTTTAATATTGCCATTTCCTCCTGATTTACAAAAATTATATATTTTTTTAATGTAATAGTGTGGTAATTATGCAGGTTCCTACTAGTTTTCTTAACAGGCTTCAATCAAATTTCATCATTTCTAACACTAATTTTTCTTATTTCTAATTTTGACACTCTCAATTAATGGTGGAATTTCATTTTAATAAAAACTTCGTAGTCTTGTTTCTTATTAAACAATTGAATATTATAGAACAAACAATGTAGTGTTTTAGCTTTTTTTACAGCAGATATTTCAAATATCCACATATCAAGATAGAAATGAAGTGGCTAGTTAATTAGCTAAAAATATCATAAATAATTTGCCATTCTAGAGTTATTACTGCTTCATATAAACAGATATTTGATTAATTGCCATATTGTTAAAGTATTAATTTATTCGGAGCAAATTGAAGCAGAATATGCAAAAGAAACAAATATCGTAACTACATAAAAAAAATCATAAGAAATAATAACTAAACGTTCTGGTTGGTCAATATTACATTCAAATTCTGTAGCTAAACGTATTGGTCATTTCGTCTCTAAATCAAAAAAAAATCTAAAATTGCTAAGGTACCTTAATCAAATGAGCCGGAAAAACAGAAAACAACTTATTTATATCGACGAATTTGGTCAAATTTAATGTGCTTTTTTTGGGTTTCCCAATCACAGTAACTGCCGAAGTAAATGTAGATGCGGGGAAAATTTTGTCACAATGGACATTAAAATAAAAAAAAAAGTTATTTTTTTAATCACAAACCATTGTTTTTTATTGTTTTAGTCTTACGCGATATGACGGGAATGTGCTAAAGTAATTGTTTTAATGTAGGTAATGGTTACAAATTGTTGTGTTTCTGAATAGATAACTGGCCAAATAGCCTTCAATCATAGTTTTGGAGTTAAAAAACAATCTATATCGAATGATCTTTTGATTACTTTGAGGTTTTTTATTCCAGACTGGAAACTTGGAATGCGGATCTGTTCTGGATGTGTTGATGGATTCCTATAAGTTGAATATTTAATATAACGAATGGTTAACCAACGTGTTATGTTGACAAAAGTTTATTTATTTGTGTAACTGTTATAAAATCTTATGGTTAAACGTACGCAATGTGAATAAGAACACGTAATATGAATTTAATGTGGAATAAAGAGAGATAGTCTAATCTATCAGAACAACAGGAGAGATTGATTATAAAATGGAAAACCGGCGACTATATAGAAAACATAGATGTCGCTACTGTCGCCGTGCTTCAGGTGTTTAACGGCTGTCCAGGTAGTTAAATTGGGGGCCAGTTCAGCAGGTTAAAGCAGATAGCCACAGGAGAATGCTATTAGAATCCTGGATGAAATATAACTAGGAAAGCCGCAATCAGACGGGGGTCTTTTATAACTCGTCTTCTCCTTTCTGCTTTCATCAAGGTAAAATTTACCATGCATGCAGCAGTCTACATTAAGGAGCGGAACAGCGTTTTATAAATCACGTAGATTTCCATGCCCTGGCGGAACAATAATTATTATAATTGGATTACTTCTATAGCGCCGTTTTCGTGAGAGAATCACCTCGAAGACGCTCTACGAGTACAACTAATTAAATTAACCTGTAACTTAGACTGGCATCTCCGACATGTTATCAGTTTGGCGAGCAACATGTCCAAATAATCTGAGGATACGATGTAGGCAGACAGTTGATAGCCTATTGTGGATGCCAAGCTCTTCCAGGATTGATAAATTTATGCACCTGGCTGTTCATGGAATCCTGAGCATTTTCCTCCAGCACAACATTTCGAGGGCATCTATCCGCTTCCTTTCGCTGGCTCTGAGTGTCCATGTTTCCATAACGTAAAAAAATATGGGAAAAATTTGCGCCCGGACGTAGACAATCGAAGAGAAAAAATAATTATTCAATTATTATAATGGGTAATCAATACAGCACTGAAGCAATACGGTTATTATTCTGAATACGATGAGGGTGAGTCTTTAGTTTTGCTGTGAATTCGGTTGAGCCGTTAATTTTTCGCGTACGGTTACTTCCTTTACTTCGTCTTCCTTCAATCTTCCCGTGAGTTATCATTTGAGAAATCATATATTTGTCTCTCCTCATGATGTGTCCTTGGTATTTAAGTTTTTCTTATTTCTATATCTAGACCAATTTCCTAATTTTTGGCCATTCGAAGAAAAGCTTCTAAATTGGTTAATCTATCTGCCATTTTACTTCTTAATATACATATATATAATGTTAAAATGGTTATTCACATCTGTATTGGCTGAGAAGGGGTTAAAAAATTACAAACGCCGGCAGACGAAACATTCATTACCAAACCCATTACACACCATCCTTATACAGGTATATTATATGAAATAAATAATATACTAGTCATTATTACATTATATACTTATATAATAGATAGAATAATGCAGCCATAATGACCCCTTGACGTCCGAGCCATAACCCATTACGGGTGGCCAATCGTCGTCCGGGGCAATAACGACCACATCACGTGATGGGCCATTATACCCCGGCTTTTGCTGTGCGGGAATTTGTGTTAACCGCCTTCTTATTCGTTTTTATTTGTTGGCATTATGCACGAGATGTGGCCAATGATTTTATGTGATTAATTCCGTATCTTTTATTGCATGGATAGATCCCAGTGGCATGCATTGCTTTTTACTTGTGTGGTTATGCAGTAGCATGCTTCATGTAGCTATAGACATACATGAAAATTCCAAAAAACTAAAACTATCAACTTAGCATCAATAAATAAGTCAAATTTTAACAAAATTATTAGCTACCGCTGATTCAAAAGATTCTATATGCCGAAAACACAAGAACTCAAGAAACATTAGAAAACCAACGAGATTATATAAACCTCAATTGCCTCGGTACAATCAATATTTTCTCGTATCCCGGTCGTGTAACAACTTAACTTCTTTCTCCTCGCTTCGGTATCTTGTAACTCATAAAACTACAACATTATAATCAACAAATTGAATACAATAGCAAGTTTTGTGATCAATAATAATATTTGAACGGTGTAAAATAAATATTATCCCGCTACCAATAATATTCGGTGAGTTTACTTAATTTTATTTGCACTAATTCATCACACACCTTGTGACCAAGAATATTAATTATGTCATACAACTAACAGGGATCTAATATTTTCACCCAAAAGCGAAAAAAAATTTATATTAATGTTGACCAACGTATTTCGACCGTTTTTCTTGGGCTACATCGTACAGCTTTTTAGAGTGTTATGTTATGCACGCCACTGATAGATACATAAGGTACACATCGTAAAGAAAGGTATTTTCAAGCATTAATTTTGTCATGATGAAATAAATTGCTTCAGAGAATGTGATAATGAGGAAATCATGATAGCTAATGATAGATCCACAAAACAACCTAAGTGTAATGACAAAATTGTTTCATCATGTCCAACTTAACCAATAGAATTTTTACCTTGTACGATTTATAGATAGAAGACAAATCACAGTAAACGCAGAGTTATAAGTACCCTATCAATGTTTTTTTTTTAACTGCAAAATTGAACCCATAACATCTAGAATCTAGAGCATAAATCAAACACGTTTAAAAAGTATGCTATGGAGGCTGTCTAACGTTAAAGTGATATTTTAAACCCACATATGTTTAATCATTGAAGAAGATAATATTAACCAATCCTAAAGTGAAACATGAAACCGAAAAAAGAAACAGAAAATAAAAATGCATCAGTCGCATCTGGGAATCGAACCCAGGACCTCTGTCTTACCGGGACAACCGCTCTACCAACTCAGCTGACAATGACAGTTTCTAATACTCTGGACTGTGCCGCAGACATAGAGCTTGGCAAACTTAATAATGCGCATGGCCCTCTGTGTACTGCGCAGCTTCGCCGAAGTTCTACGGAATCACTGTTTGTTACTAAATAATCCTAGGCTGGTGATTGGTGATTATTTTCTGTTTGACCACGCCTCCTACCAAAATGCGTTTCTGCGCATCAACCGTCAGGCGCATTATTACGATTGTCAGGCACTACCATATATAATATTATATTTAAATAATGTGTGGAATAACGCACATAAAATAAAATTTTGTTTAATTATTAATTATTTTTATTGAGATTTAAAAACCTCCTTGTAATATTTAATCATTCAAGAAAATAATATTAACATAACCTAAATGAAACATAAAAACGAAAAAAACAACAGAAAATAAAAAGATCTCAGTCGCATCTGGGACTCGAACCCAGGACCTCCGCATATCCAGGGCAACCGCTTTACTAACTTAGCTAATGACACAGATAGCTGCCAATAATATGGGATTTAAAATGGAGAATAATATTGACAAATCTTGAATTTGAGATAGGATATCGTGGAAGATGACATAAATTGGACTGGTCTCATTAGCTAAGTTGATAAAGCGGTTGCCCCGGATAGGCAGAGGTCCTGGGTTCGAGTCCCAGATGCGACAGAAATCTTTTTATTTTCTGTTTTTTTTTCCGGTTATGTTAATATTATTTTCTTCAATCATTAAATTTATTTATTTTAGGGCGCTCGGTTACAAACCCGTAATTTCTCGATTCGTAGTCGATCATCAAAATTTTATTTTTCATATCAAACGCCATTAGAATATACTTACGTATTTAAGGAAGTCGAAACGTTTATTTTCATACTATCAACTACATAACTTATTTAACATTGGAGACCAAAAATAAAACTTACGGTTAAATAACCCAATTGATTGCTGTACAAACTTGCCCCATGACATGAAAAATGAGTTGTCTCATTATAAACGCATTTCCCGAAATTCATAATATTGTTCTAACCCCTTCAGACGCGTAAAATAAATGACCGCTGATTACAAATTACCCCGGCCTTAGAATAATCGCCCGCACCGCTAGTGAAAGGGTCATAAAATGGATGTTAGAAGGGGAATGGATGACTGAAGTATTAGAAATTGTCAAAAGTAAGATACATGTAATAAGAGGTCTGTTTTGCATAAGTTTTGCACAGTGCGCCCCACTGAATTTGGTGACCACCTCTGGTCTGGAGCCCCAAAACACCTGAAAAAACCCCATGACTCTGTGCAGAAACGAGCGGTTCCTTTGATAGATTCCCCAATCTTAACTATCTAACTAACTAACTAAGCATCACGACGTCTCCTCGCAGGGGTAGGCAGAGAGGACGGACCGCCAAACAACCCGATCTTGGCATACGTTTCTTGCTTCATCCACATTCATACATCCTTAACAAACGGATTGCAAACTTTAGAGCACAAGCGTCAGGCGGGAATGCTGTCGTTGTTCTGCCGGTATTTTAATGGAAGATGTTCTGTGGAACTAACGTTATTGACCCCTTCTGCACCGGTTGCGGTCTGCAGTAGGGAAACAGCCAAACGCGCGCCCAACATTTGTACACGGTTGACATTTGTCACATGAGAACGGGTCATTTCTACCACTAGTTATTGAGTTCAATAGCTCGGCTGTGGAACGATTTGCCGGCTTCTGTGTTTCCCCCCTCTCTCCTTTGACCTTTTGGCATATTTTTACTTCTAGACCTGTTGGCTTCTGGACCTTCGAAAGGCCAATGAGATCTATCTGTTTTCAATGTCACTAGAAGTACCTAAGGAAAAATTGAGCTAACTTCCGGTACACGTATCTCTCTAGCGCCACTTATGAATGGAATAAGACTTGAAAAATTGAGAACTAATAAAATATAATAATTACAAGCTAATCCCATCCATGAACGAAGACCTCCGTGGGGTGAACATTGTAACTAGCGCCTACCCATTTAACAATTGAGCATCCCTTAACATTAAAAGGGGTTAAGCCGGGGCTAATCGGGCGGAGGGGGTTAAACGTAGCCGAAATTTAAGGGGTTATTTGAATGATGATTTTTATAGGTAGGTCCTCTGCTCGAAGTTACCCCGTCCACCCCTATTTGAATAATATCTTCGTGAAAAAAAAATTAAGAAGGGTGTGTTTTTTAGTATATAATACAATAAATAATATAAGAGTGCCAGGTAGTAGTTGCCAACCGGTTTCGCGGTAATTCCAAGAACATTTTTCCTTTTGAACTAAAAGCTCGCATGCTCGTGATCTAACTAAGGCCGTTCTCTTTTCATTCGCTCCTGCGGACACTGCGCAGAAAAGTCCCACAATGGACTGCGTTGAAAACCGTTACCTTACTTTAGCAAACTTATCTTTTCTGTGCAGTGTCTGCAGTAACGAGTGAAATGTTCGTTCCTTACCGTACCGTCAGAGAGTGCGCTAACGACGCACATTGGGAATTGAAAAGACGTGCGTTGTCCTAGAAGCTTCATTCTGAAAAAGCAATGCAAATTGCAATGACACCAAAGCTCACCATTTGAACCATTACTACTTTAAACATTAATCAAACAAACAGATTTTGTACTAAATATACTCGTATATGGTTCGGATAATCATGTAGGTTCCTTAGCATAAAAAATAAAGGCAAATATAATATAATACATATCTGTACGTGCAGATGTGTGCCGTCAATATAGGCACATAAGCACTGCCTATCTTACGTTAAAATGTATAAAAAAAATCAATCAATCTTCACCTTTAAAAATACGCGCGAAGTATCAACCAAGAACCTTAGCGCCGCGCGCGCTACACCGACCGCATCACGATAACGTGTCAAAGGCAGAAACTAATTATGCAAAATGACGTACACGTCATAATTATTTCGAGAACTCTCCTATTCAAAGATTGCACAGACTTGGTAATGAGTTCAGTTCAATTGATGTTTACCGTTACAACAATGTGTCCAAGCTAAAAATCAGTTTATTTTAATGTATTTTTTTAATTTATTAAGTTTTTTTTTTTTTGATGTGCGTCGTTTTTTTTATTGCAATTTTTATTATGTTATGTTTCTGCAAAATACCCAATCAGGTATAATAAAGTAATGCTGTTTTATAAACACGTATATTTTACAACGTCATAGTAGTTATAATTCTACTGCCTTTATTACCCACCTATTGCGCTGAAACTAGCTACGTACATAGTATCTACCTTCTCACTTCTTTTATACTTATGTTATTATATTATGCACTAAACTACTTCTTACACTCTTTTGTACAAGCTGCTGTTATAATGTAACCACAGGATAAACTATTATTCATTGTGATAATTACGCTGTAACTACATACTGTTATATTGTATTTACTTACTTCTTTTACGCCTATTTATTATTTTATGTGTACATTATTGTATTCCCTTGTAAAGATATTTGATAAATGTATCAACATGTAAAAGCCTTCTAGGCGTGAATAAATAAATAATAAATATTCCAATGTTGACTCTATTCTATTCATTCAAATGTACATGTGTGCACAATGCGTCAACGGACAACTCGTTTCTCAAAAGCAGTGCTTTTCTGCAATATCAGCAAATGCTCCAATCAGTGCCATCTGTTGGTACGTCTATTAATTAGAACAACTTTACTAACAAAATAATAATGATAATATTATGTTGGCTTTTTCCAAAATATTGTGTGTATTAATTTAGCGGACAAAATGTGGATATTCTACGTATCCAGTAATTTCAATAGGCATAATTTACGAGTTATGCGATATTCGATGTGAATTAGGTGAATTTAACCAATACTGGCTACTTCATTCCTATTTTTTCTACTACCTACCCCCATTACCTCTGTGGAATGTGTGGGACTGCACTAACCTCCCCACATACTGGAATAAACATTTATTATCATTTATTATTATTATTATGTGCACGCCACTGTAACTAACTAACTAACTAACCATCACCCCGGTTCTCCGCAGGGGTAGGAAGAGACGACGGAACGCCAAACAACTCGATTTTGACATACACTTCTTGCCTCATTCACATTCATACATCGTCTCATACATTCTCTTCTATTATTCCGACTTCTGACATGGCCCGACTCAAGTATTTGATACACTTGATCGTGCCATGTCTTCCTCGGACGTCGCCGCACGTACACTGTATATAGTTATAATAATAATAATTTGATGATTTGTATAGCGCCGTTCAAGGGCGCTGTATATAATAAACTTATTTTTTTCTTGTCGATGCTAGTGCAACGGGGATTTTTTTTCAATTATGTTAGAAACATGACAAACCTTCAGTCTCGGGAATATTTTCCTTATATGTGGATATTGACGATATGCGTAGTAAAAATATGAAATCAAAATGAATCAAGTTTTGTTTTTTCCACACTTTCAATGGTTCAATAAGATAAAAAATACAGAAACTTTATTTCTTAGCCTATAGTTACAATGTACGAGTATGTAATGAGATACCTATTCACTATCAATAAGTTAGAAAACGTTAATATTAATTTAAAATGGCAAGAATCGTGCCTAGTTAAAAGTTCATATTATTACCTACCCGCCTGGCACTTTGGCGATTCCGCCATCTTGAAAAGATTTACAGTGCCGTAGAGCGGGGGAGCGCGAGTGGGTGGCTGTGGGGAGTTGGGGAAGGGGGTGGTTATTTAATTTCCGTTCTCCCAAGGCGCTTTACACCTGAAGAATACTCGAGAAGTGGAAGCTTTCTGTCTTGCCATATTAAATTGTAAGCGCTGGACTTGAAAAGAGCTTCTCAACATTGGTAGAATCTATTCAAATTTACATCAAATAAATTTTCTTGAATGCTATCCTGAAAATGGAGTTTGTTCAGTTTGCGTCGTTTATTGGGATGAAAATACTCTATGTTATTCACTGACATACCATCAGAACCTGCGCGAATAAAGATAATGGCGTGAAAACGTTATCCGGTTGTACGTTAGAGTTTGCTTGTTTGAAGTACTTAGAAAGAAAGAGATGGACGTTTTCTCTTTGGGGGTAATATGACCCGGTAGTGAGATTCAGATTATTTAATAAAATCCCTTGGAGTAGGACATATTTCGGCCAAGTGCAGGAAAACCATTTATTTATCTTTCCATAAGCCTAGAAAACCTGTGGAAATGCTTTAAATCATCAGATTTTTCGTTACCAACAGTTTTTACAGTTTCTTTAATATATACTTATTTACGGTAAGGCGGAAAATTTTGTTCTCGATATTCTGTACGGTAGAGTTTTTTTTTTTTGCTAGTTTTAAAAAAAAAAGTGCGTTTTTCAAGAATCTATATGAATCACAGTACTTCACACAACATTCCCAAAGATAATATATGGTTTGAGGGAAAAGGTTCCTCATTGCCTCGTGTGTAAATAACATAAAAATTAGGTATTGATAAAAAGAACCGCAAGTAGAGGAACCTGGACATCAGCGCATTTGAAACTTGAGTCACGATCCTCAGATACGTAGGAACAACTGCAGAAGAATCATTTCTACAAAGCAATCGTGATCACGACGAATCTTCTTACATTGATTTCCCATACATCTAAGAATATAGTAGCTTGTAAACCTAGACATAGTCACTTTCTCTAATTCAAATATCTCAATCTACGGTGATTTTCTAGGCCTTGAATGGAAATTGTCTCTATCTTTTCACGATCTTAAATATCACAAAGTACCTAATCAAATGATGTAGACATTTTTTTTTCTAAATGCTTTTGACGTTTTAAGAAGATGTAAGATGTAATTTCACAGTCCTCTTCACTCGGAGATCCTGTACTGAGGCGATCTGGGTTTTGGATGGAGGGTCTTCGGCGACTTCAATATTTGAACTTTAAGTATTTTCAGGAACTTCTATGACGATGTTTTAAAAATACTAATCAATTATTTTTTTGGTAATTTATGCTGTTATTAATTGATTTAATTTGTTTCATACCAGGTGTTAGTTTTTTGTATAGGTTTACAACAAAACTATCTTCGCTGGTATTCTCGGGCAAAGACGATGAACACTAAAGGCAGAGGTAATATTATCATAATTTTTTTTAATTAAAAACTTCACCAAATAAGAAAGCGACGATTGAAAGATCTCCAGACCACGTATTGCTGCAACTCTGAGCAACCAATACTATATTTCTGAAAAAAAAAAGAAGATAAGAAGAATGTTTTCGTAGTAAGCAATAACTCTGTGCTTAGACATATTATTAAATAAAACAAACACTTTGTTTTATTTTTAAATTATCACCAACCGGTTTCGCTTATCCCAAGCTCCGTCTGTGTACAATTAAAAAAAAAAATAACAAAAATACACGGAGGGATCATTGTATCTATATACCATATAGGTGAGACGTGATACAAAATAGAATAAGATAGTGACATATAATATAATTTTTTTTCTATATTTCTGAATAACTTCGGCAAAGCTGCGCACTATACAAAGGGCTAGTCGAATTATTTAGATTGTCAAGCTCTACCTACCCCGATAGAAGATGTAAGGTACTAAATTCACTTTAAAAGTATTTCCTATAAAAGAGAACAAAAATACCTAATATAACATTTTATTTAAAATTATTTCCTCCGTATTAGATTGTCGTGAACTCCTGCACCTAATCAATTTCAAAGTACCTCATCGACCTACTAGGCAAAATGTATTCTGCAATAATAATTCCGGGAATAACTACCAAACACATGCACCCATTTCTCGCCTACATGTACTTGGAAACAAATTCACTTCTATTATAGACATATTTAATGCAAGTTTTCCCATGTTTAAAAGATACCTGAATGGTATTTTTAGGTAACAGCGATCAAAGAAGCGATTGCATAATATTTTTTTTATTATCATTTTTCAGCATTTATGAGTGGAAGGGGGTGCATGGATCAGATTCTCTCCTTGCGTATGATCACAGAGAAGTTTGTGGCAAAAAACCAGAAACTTTTATGTGGCTTTGTAGATCTACAAAAAGCATTAAAAAAATTATGGAAGGTATTGTCCAAGTTTGGAGTGAATACGAATCTTATACTCGTAAAGGCAATCACTTCTCAGTACGAGGGACGCGTTGCATGTGTTAGGGTAAAAGGTGATTTTACGGGGTGGTTTGATATAACAAAAGGTGTTAAGCAAGGCTGCTTAATGTCACCCTGCTTATTCAATCTATACATGGATAATTGTATGCAAGTATTGAAAGAGGTGGGCTTAGGCGCGAAAATGAGTCTGAAAGTATGTGACCTGTTGTATGCTGATGATGTAGTGCTAATTGCTAACAGTATGGAAGATCTAGAGTCCCTTGCATCTAGGATGAACGAAGTATGTACGAAGAATGAGCTAATGATGAATGTAAGTAAGTGTAATGTTATGGTGTTTGAAAGAGAGTACGAAAACAGTATGCATATAGTTGTGAATGATGAATACTTGGAGCAGGTCGATGAGTTTGTGTATTTGGGAAGTATGTTTACGAGGGGGATATTGAAAGAAGGGTGAATGCAGGAAACTCCATTAACGGGGGACTGAACGTGGTTGACGCTAGCAAAAAGTTACCCAAAACAGCAATGCTAGCATTCCACAATGGAGCTAGTGGCTGTCAGTGGCTAAGTTGGCATCTCGTTTGGGTCTCACCCAGTGGTCGTGAGTTTAATTCCTCGACTGGCCATGTCCCCCATTACGACACAAGCAACAACTTTCGCTTACTGAGATGATACTTAAAGATTTTCAAATACTATCAGGTTATTTGTAACAAAGGAATATTAATCTTTCTTTAAAAAAAAAAGTTCTGAGACCTGATGCAGGAAAATACGCTATAGGTTCTTACTTGCATATAATATAAGTAAATATTCCCGAAGGGGTAAGCAGAGAGGATACAAGGGTCGTAAGTATAACAAAAGTCGATATACGTATATCTGCTGGCGTCTTGAGTGGAAATCCGTTATACAAAATATTTTTACTAACAAAAACGTTTCCCGAAGGAGTACGCAGTGAATAATAAAATACGACATAGTTATAATATACGCAGTGGGCTCAGGAAAATATATAAGTATGTGGTATGTTAGCCCTAACAAAAATTTGTCTAAAGAAGCGAACCTAGCAGTCCACAATGGAATGCTGATACCAACGCTGATGCATGTAACTGACAGAGAAAGGATTAAAATAGACTGAACGCTGTAGAAATAAAATCTGGTAAGACCATGTATGATCGTGTGAAAAATGTTGAGATTCATAAAGAATGCAACCCTGATGTAAGTGTAATGAGTAAGATAAAGAAAGGGGCGCTTATAAGGTATGGGCATGTAGCGCGAATGAACAAAGAACGGAGTGTAAGGAGAATGCATGACGCGAATGTGAATGGAAGAAAAAGCCGGTGACGCCCGAGGAAGACATGGCACGATCAAGTCAATCAAAATCTCGAGTAAGGCCATGTCAGAAGTCAGAATAACAGAAGAGAATGTATGAGACGATGTATGAATGTGAATAAAGCAAGAAGTCTACGCCAAGATCGAGTTGTTTGGCGTTCCGTCATCTTTGCCTACCCCTTCGGGAAAACGACGTGATAGTTAATTAGTTAGTTATCTATCTCTTATCCAATCTCAATACAAAAACTTGTTCTTCATCTGTATCATGAACTATATTATGTATTATGCAATTTTACATTATGTATTACATTCATTTTTAAGTCATCCGAAATATAAAACACGTTTTTTGCACTATATCATTCACTTATATAATATTACCATATATATGAAGCGCTTGTATATTATGTATAATTTACCGCTGGTTTTTTGTATTTTAATTTTTTTAAATTGTGTTATTTGCAAATCAAATTTTTTTTTTGCTTTTTTATTGTCTCTGTGTCAAGCACTTATACATTAATACACATATACGACTATACCATATTTTACACTTATATAGGTACCTACTACGTATAATGTTAGTTTTTGTTATCTTAAAACAATTTTTTTATTTCAGTAGTGTGCACAAAATCATATCAGGGCGTTAATGATTAATAAAATAATATATTTAATTTAAATGAAAACCGAAATGTTTTCTTTCGGTTCTCACCGTTTGACAATCACCGCTCCACAAGGAACAGAAATACAGATACGCTTCTCGGGTAATTTAACGCTGTTTCAATTTACAGGGACTTCCCCCCTTCCAAAGCTGCCGGGGGGAGGGGAGGGGGGGGGAAACGCCATTTTTCTCTGCCCTCCCCCCGACCCCCCGGCGGCATCTAGCCAATCAGAGTCAAGGGAAACTCGGTGTATTGTAGTATTGTATTGCCAGGTTTGAAGGATGTAGATGGTGGATGGGAATTAATGTGGCGGGGAGGAGCGTCTTTATGGTAACACCATTAATGTCTGGGAGGTGCGCGCTTTCATTTTATCCATTATTTAATAAACCAGACCCGTGGCTATTGATTCGTTTATGATAAATGAGAGTATGAAACATTGAATCATCTTTCTTTATAGATGGAAAATGATGAAACTGAAATTGACAAAATAAAGTACTCGTGTGGTAAAAACAGTTCGTTCATTTTGATTATTAATTTAATCGACGTGAATTGTTGTTTATTCGTTGACGATCCGCGGACGTGCTCTGGAACAATGACAACTTACAGAGACTATCGTTGAAACTTTAATCGGTGCGGTCGTGCCAGTCCTTCAGGCGTGAGAAAGAAGCAACAACAAAGAGAGCTAGCAACAGCATGTCGTAACGGTTTTTCCATTTTTTTTTCTCATTTGCCCGAACAAAAAGATTTCAGTGGATACGTACCTACCTGGATAGGTACTTTTATGTAAAATTAATTATCTTAGCAGAGCGTAAAAATCCGGACTTGCAAACAGCGTTCAACCTATTTTCAGTACAAAAGCGATTCTAAAGTAGGTGATGAAGGCATACCGCCGATATTTCCGTCGAAACCTCTCCCTCTGCCTCATTTACGACGCTTGTAACAGAAAGAGAGGTTATAACTGGACTCTCAGTGGCAGGAACAGACGTAGAGGTACCAACTCAGCCTATCCATAAAGGGGAAGGGGAAGGGGAGGAGCAGAAAGGTAATCAAATTACACCTAGAATGATTCATGCCCACCCCTTGAAGCCACTTTGTTTGGCCCGACTTACGCGTTTTGCTTACGCGCGTGTCATTTTCCTTCCACGTCAGGATTTTCCGGTAGTATTTAAAAATATTGCTTTTTTAGTCGTTTTTAATTAGTTAATTAGTATTTGTTCTGCTTTCTCGCTTTTAAGAAGGGTTGGATAACTTTTTTAAATTTTATTTATTTATTTATTCACGCCTAGAAGTTTTGATGTTGATACATTTATCACATAGTTATACAAAGGAGTATAATAATATAGTACCTACAATAATAATTAGAGTTTAAAATAAATAAGCAGGTACAATACAAGTATGTAGTTACAGCGTAATGATTAATGAATAACAGTTTCACCTGTGGTTACATTATAACAGTAATATAAGAGTAAAACAAGTGATTTAGTACACAATGTAATAACATAAGTATAAAAGCAGTAGATACTATATAAGTAGCTAGTTAGAGCGTAATGGAAAACGTATTTGCATGAATAAAATAATCGTCACACTGTAATTATTCACATTCTATATGAAATTCGCACTAGAATTTTAAGTAAAACGTTCAAAATCGCTTTCACTAGCATTCAAACTGCACATATTTTTATATATTTTTTTAATGTATTTTATAGAATTTAAAGATAACTGTTTGTAGATTTTTATCTTTAGAAACCTTATACATTTTATTAAAAACCTGTAACAGACAAATCACTTGTGATATTGCTTGAGTTAGCAACCTGCAAAGTGACGAGAAACTGGCCCACAAAATAGAAGGAAGAATCGTGCAGAATTACTATAAATTCTAGAAATCAGTTTCTGTGTTTTTTTCCTCAAAAACATAGTTGTGCACGAAATCATTGAAAATGGCCTGGCCATGCAGGAAAAAATTCCAAATAACAGGACACCGAAAATCATACGGATTCGTAATTGAAGCAAAGCAGAGACAGACTGAAGAAGGGGTGGATAGACTGGTCACTGCGCTGAAGAAAATTCGGGCATGGTGGGAAAGTCTGAGGACTGGAAAATAATGGCTAGGGACCGGAAACGCTGGAGAACATTTGTGAAGGATACCAAACCTTACCCTGGGATGTAGACAACAATTAACTAGATAACTTCTCACATAGCTACAATTATATTTTCAACAAATCAATAAAAATGAACAAATTGCGTAGTTACAATGTCAGTATTAACCGGCATAATTTTCCTCCACATTTTGTTAAAAACAATATGATATTCAAGGGTACACCGGTCCCATTTTTAGCTCCCCTAAGAGGCCCACCACGCTCACAATAGAATTATTTATAAGCAAAAAGCGTAGGGGTCGCGTAACGCAAGCGAATCTAGGGGATGGATCTTGCATTCAGATTAAAATTGGAAAAAATAATCTGGAAATTTTCGTACACTAAATTAATTTATTTTAAAACATAAAATTGTCATGGTCTCATACTCTAAAACACGAACACGAAAACACGAACTATAGATTATGATTTTAAAGAAAACTGATGTCGCCAATATTTAGGTTGCGCCAGCCTGTGGTCTCTTTGGTAGTTTCATGAAATATCTCACTGAAAAGAGGTATTTTGTTCCTGAAGGTCCCGCATTAATCTCCGAGAATTTAGATTTAGGCAAGAGGTCAGTCTAGCATCGGCTCTGAATCCCGACTGACCGCTGTTGAAAGGAGGATATGAAAGATAGAAAGAGCACGTCAATGTGAAAAGCGTTTAGAATTAAGGCGTAAGTGACAATTTTGAAAATATTAATAAAATACGACATATTTAACATAAGTCAAAAATCTCAGGACGAATGTCTTAAGTAGCATATAAAGAAACACTATGATTTTTTTCAAACCTATAACATGTTAAATAACAGATCAAAACCCGTTTTTTTTAATTTTTTTCGGAGTATAGTTTACGATTTTTTTTCTATCGAGGAAATTTCATATAATTACATTTTCAGCCAGTTGACTGATTATAGATTATCTTCAAAAATAAAAGTATTTTTTTAGTACATAAAACCTCCAATTTTTAAGGGATATTTGTAATATATACATAAAAATTCTGTTTTGCCGAGTCTGAAAGATTGGTGATGAAATCAACCATAGAAAACTTAACAAGCAGTTGCACAGTTCCATAAAGCGCACTTCATCCCCATACGGAAAGCAGCCCCTTATATCCAGCAGTGGTTTATCTCCAGCAAAATGCAACCCCCAAAGCGACGAGGATGCGAGCAGAATGCATGTTTCACAAGGCTTTCCGCGCCTTAAATTATTATACAGGTTGGTTTGGAGATAGCAGTACTAAACTACTTGATAAATGTTTTGAATTAGTTTTTCCTTTCAAAAATTTTGTGGCACATCTCACTAGAAACTTATTGGCTAAAACATGTTGTATTTATTCTATATAGCGGTAGAGCAGATTTGTGGAGGAGAAATCAATACAATATAATTTTATTCAAATCAACCCAACTCGACCCAATTAAAAATATGTTTTTGATTCGTTTCGATTCAATTTAAATCTTTTTGTATTCACAAATAAAATATTATATTATACTTACATATTCATAGTCATTATTATTGAGAAAACTTTTGAAGCTTGTAAACCTCATTTTAATATTTAATCATTATAGAAGATAATATCAGGAACTATCAATGAAAATATGAAATTGACGAATATACAGAAAATCAAAAAGTAATGGTCGCCACTGGGATTCTAACCCAGATCCTCTAGTCTGACCGAGACAAGTGCTTCCACCAAATGAGCTATACAATTTACATTCGGTCGTTTTTATCAATCTCATACCTTTTTGAGAATTATTAACATTATCATCAAATTATTTTCAATATTTCATAGCTGCCATCTTTTGGCGTGATTGCAAAGTTCTACCCAAAATTTTACAACCTTAAAGGTGTCTAGGATAATACCCATTCTATTTTAATTTATATGGGACATCTTTCGACTTTTATTTATTGATTTGTACGCCTAGAAAAAGCTTTTACATGAAGGTGATACAATAAAACATAAATTTAAAGTGTACATTGGAGAATGTCTGTATTATATAGGAATAATAAATAAATCTAGATGTTATTATAAAGCAGGTACGAATTTTAGGTAGATGCAATTATAAAATAGGTGTGTAGGTGTGTATGCAAATAAAGCTGAAGTCAACAACTGTAATTACAAGTATAATAAGAAAGAATAAAATCAAATACAATTGGAATACTCGTTTAATACTATAAAATAATAGACTAAGATTATAGTAAGAATTCAATAATTTCAACTTTCTATTAAGTAATCCAGATTTTAAAATATCCGCAGAACAATGTTTATCAGCGAGGCTATGAATTCTGTATGGACGAGTTAGAGGCAAAGTTAGTACTAAATAGTTGTTCAATAAATGGAACTATACTTCTATTATTTTTATTAGGTACTTTTTAATTTCTAATGGGTCGGGAGTATCAATCTATGGGACAATTTTTGCAGTACATGGAAATTTAAAATATAATCATCTGTTCTGAGGGTATACCTAAAGCATAGTTGAATAATGTCAAAATTATATGTTGTACTCTCTCAATTTTATCTATGTGGGTTTTATTTTGTGGACTCCAAAGAGTAGAATTAAATTCTAAGTGACTTCTGACGAGTGTGGTAAACCAGTGTGAACTTTTGACCATCTAGGTGTATTATATTATTAATATACTGTATTAATGTAGGTAGACAGAGCTATTATACTACACACATAGCTACATAGTTTTACCACACATACGTCTCGGGGATCTAATTCCTACAGCATTCAGTCTACTTTTATCCTTCCTCCGTCACTTCCATGCATTAGGATTGGTATCAGCACCCCATAGTGGACTGCTAGCTTTGCTTCTTTAGACATTTTTTTGTTATGGCATACTTATATATTTTCCCTAAGCTGACTACATATATTATAAGTATGTCGTATTTTGTTATTCACTGCATATTCCTTCGGGGACTCGTTATTGTTAGTACAAATATTTTGTATAATGGATTTCCACTCAAGACGCCTGCAGATATAAGTATATCGACTTTTGTTATACTTACGACCCTTATATCCGCTCTGCTTACTCCTTCGGGGACATTTAGTTATATTATATTCAAGTAAGAATCTATCGCGTATTTTCCGTAAGCCGTCTGCATACATTAAAAGTATGTTGTATTTTGTTATTCGGCCGTATATCCTCTTTGCATACTCGGTAACTCGGAATTACTGTTAGTAAAAATATTTTATATGGCGGATTTCCACTTAAGACGCCTGCAGATATAGGTAAGTATGTCGATTTTGGTTATACGGCAGCGTAACTTCTCTGCATACTTACTTTAAAAATGAGGACGTACAGGAGAAATAACCCTTTAGGGGATCAATTGTCGGTGGGATTAACTATCCGGAGAATCAACTGTCCCGGGATGAACTGTCGGCGGACCAACTGTCAGGGGGCCAACTGTTGGCGGATCAGTTGTCATGGAACCGTGTAATTGTGTGTACAATTATTTTCTTTATATCGAGAAATATTCCTGGCCGCCATGGTCGAGAGGTAAGGCTCTCGACTACGAATCCGAAGGTTGCGGGTTCAAATCCCGGCGTGCGCAAGTATATTTTATTTAATTAATTTGTGCTGTTTCACAATTAATTAATTTAAAAATAATATATAATATATTTGCGCACGTTCCAGAGTGGAAGATACTCTCAGTATCGCCCTGGTGAAAGACCACCATTCAGAATCGAAACGTTGCCTGAAATGGATTTTAGCCATGTTTGGTGACCAGATCTGAATATCCAAGTATATCCCCACCTTCCTTCTCCCCTTTTCCTTCCCCTCCCCAATACCTTCAGCCTCGGAACTTTCCCCAATTGGGGATGCCATAGTCTCACTGGCTCCAAACGGGATGGATGGGAGCAGTTGGGACTCTTGTGCGGCATCATATATAGAGCATGGGAATACTTATTTACTCATTTACTACATTTGAACAGTTTTAAAGATGGTAGAGCTTGGGAAATTAAAGAATACGCATAACCCTTCGCGTATTGCGCAGCTTTGCCGATATGCTATTCTGTAATCCAGAACGGTGATTTTTTAAGGAGCATTCTTTCGTTTTCCAAGCTCTTAGACAATTTTAGTTCGTAAACAAATATCTGCATAAATAACAATTTAAAATCGAACCAAATACTTGCTCTAGGTTGTGACCGCTCTGAATCAATTAAAAATAACGCATTTTTTTTAAATCATTTAAAATAGTAATAAAAACCATTTTTCAAAAATCTTTCCGAACACACTCTTCTATATGTAAGCGTCGCATAATTCAACTTGTCTTTTCCTCGAGCAGCCCCTTTAAATATGATATTATACAGGATACAGGGACTGGATACATACCGGATGGGATAATTCCGGAAACTGTGGAGGCTTCGCTTAAAAGCCCCGACCCCGACAGCCTTGGCCCTTTAGCTAATGCAAGTGCAAAGCTTCCGCTTCTGGAGTAACGAGCTTACTGAGCTTACCCCATTTCCAGTTTTGCATCTGTAAGAGCTGTGACACCGTTATATAACATGTTAAATATGACTATGTTTGAAGTGTTTATAATATAACTACTTCATCGATGGGTATAGTAAGTTGACGATTCGTGGTATTCTTGTTACTTGAAAAAGCTATAATGCCAACATAGAAGTGAAAGTTGTTTGGTTAAACAATATTACATATTATGATGTATATTAAAGGGTGGCACTCAAAAATACACACTTTTTAGCCTGCTAACGCAAGAAACTACGGACGATTTACCAATAAATTTTACACGGGTATTTAGGTAAACGTATAAGGTTTCCAAAGACAAAACTTTTTAGACTGTAAACTTTTAAGTTCCGTGTGAAATATGTACTGTAATTTTAGGTAAAGCGCTCGAAACACTGGTTTTCAAACATTTCGGTACATATTTCATGGAATTTAAAAGATTACAGTTTCGGGATTTTCGTCATTGGAGACCTTTGACATTTTCCTAACTATCCGCATAGAATTTACAGATAAATTTACTGTTGTATTGTATTGTTAGCAACCTTCAAAGTGACGTTTGGCGTTTTATTTGGGTGCTCGTCCTTAAACCTTTATTTTTTCTTGTATGAATTAAGTATACCTATATCCGGGTATCAAATCCCGGCGTGCGCATATAAATTTTGTTTTAGTATATTTGCGGCACGTTCCAGAGTGGAAGATACTCTTAATATCGCCCTGGTGAAATCAGAATTGAAAAGTTGCTTGAAATGGCTTTAGCCGTATTTGGTGACCAGATCTGAATAGCCAGGTATTTCCCCACCTTCCTCTTCCCCATCTCTTTTCCCTCACCACTACCACCAGCTGGTAGCTATACCGTATGATTCCTCGATTTTTTCGGTGGATACAAAAATTCAAACGTTAAAAATCAATTTTCCTATGAAATTTTAATGTTTAAAGAAACATGTACGGAGCATAAATTAGACGTCATGAATTAATTAAAAAAAATTACTGGAATTCCTTATTGAAGAAAAAAATAATCTCCATACAAATTGTCCTTCTGACGGGTTCAGTACGGATGACGTCACGCGTACCTCCGCCTGATACCTCTCGGATTCGGCTCGTTTTCGCGGCGTTTAAAAAATTCTAACTTTGAAAATTAATTTAACTATAAAAACGAACTTAAAAAAATAAATGGATCGTGTATTTAATTTTGAAGGTTTGATAAAAAAAAAAAAAACAAATTTCTTATTGGGATTCCATAGTCTCACCGGCTCCAGGCGGTTGTGAGCAGTTGGAACATTTGTGCTCTTGAATGCTATTAAAGCAATGAATTTAATTGTATGTAATAAATCCAAGAATTATTTTTAAGAATTACATTGTGTAGATTTCGTAAAAATGCTAAGTGGTGAATAGATATTTTTTCTCGTTTTATTTATTAACGTTATATTGAGATCTTTATATATTTTTTCTCGTTTTATTTATTAACGTTATATTAAGATCTTTAAAGATTTTTTCTCCTTTTATTTATTAACGTTATATTGAGACCTTTTGATATTTTTTCTCGTTTTATTTATTAACGTTATATTAAGATCTTTAAAGATTTTTTCTCCTTTTATTTATTAACGTTATATTGAGACCTTTTGATATTTTTTCTCGTTTTATTTATTAACGTTATATTAAGATCTTTAAATATTTTTTCTCCTTTTATTTATTAACGTTATATTGAAACCTTTTGATATTTTTTCTCGTTTTATTTATTAACGTTATATTAAGATCTTTAAATATTTTTTCTCGTTTTATTTATTAACGTTATATTAAGATCTTTAAATATTTTTTCTCGTTTTATTTATTAACGTTATATTAAGATCTTTAAATATTTTTTCTCGTTTTATTTATTAACGTTATATTGAGATTTTAGATATTTTTCTCGTTTTATTTATTAACGTTATATTGAGATCTTTCGATATTTTATATATTAACGCTTTATTGAAATCTTTAGATGTTTAATTATTAACGTAATATTGAAATATTTAGATGTTTTATTTATTAACGTTATGTTGAGATCTTTAGACATTTTATTGATTAAGTTATATTGGTATCTTTAGATATTATATTTATTAACGTTGTATTGAGATCTTTAGGTATTTAATTATTAACGTTATATTGAGATTTTTAGATGTTTTATTTATTAACGTTATATTGAGATCTTTAGACATTTTATTGATTAAGTTATATTGGTATCTTTAGATATTATATGTATTAACGTTATATTTAAATCTTTAGGTATTTAATTATTAACGTTATATTGAGATTTTTAGATGTTTTATTTATTAACGTTATATTGGAATTTTTAGATATTTTATTTATTAACATTACATTGGGATATTTAGATATTTTATTTTTTCATGTTATTTTAGGATCATTATATATTTTATTTATTAAAGTTATATTGGGATCTTTATATATTTTGTTAATCGCTAGTTGCTCCAGTAAATTAAATCTAAGACTCTTTCTTTCTATATGTACGGGTTTGGGTTCGCTCTTGCCAAGCGGAACGTGATTATTTACTGAGAGATGTTATGCGAATATTTAAAGGTGTTTTTATTATTATGTCGTATATGGTGATTTTTCACAAAAACGGCGCTATATAAATCGTCCAAGTATTATTATTATTATTATTATTTGAATCTAATTGAAAAAACCCATCCCGTCTGTCAGATATAGGTAGCGTTACAGTCGGCAAGGTCACAGTTTGAAAATGACTTTGGACGCCGAAACAGTTGTCACAATAATCAAAAACTAAAATACTTCCAGAACTTCATAACAACATTTAAAATTAGATTTATTTTCAATTTAAAAATAAATAAATAAATGTCTACGAATTAAAAAAAAAAAAACAATTACTAACTAAGATGCTTATGTACGAGTATACATAAATGAAAACTGTGGGTATTCGGAAAATCATTAATATAATGTAGAAAATCTGTTCTCCATCAGCAAAACCTCTCAAACGGTTGCTACTGGGGTGATGATTGCACCCATGGTTTTATCTAGAATTTGTAGGTAAAGGCAGCTATTTTTATCAAGCTATGTATTTTCCATCATGACCTATGAAGCCTTGAAATATTCATTTGATTATCAAAAAAAAATTAACACCTAAATACTTACAACACGTTTCTTAGAAAACATATTTCGAATACAATCTGATGAAATTCGGACAAAGTCGGGTAGTAGCTAGTAGAGAAGAGTTGTTCATGAACGAGTTGTTCATTTGTGCCAGCTCATTTTGATGAGCCGTGAGGTGTGGGTACGACTCCTAGTAAACCGTACCATGGCTCAATTGAACTGTGACTCTTTTTACAAACCTTGAAACCACTTAAGAATGATTGTTTATTTATCTAAAAATATAAACATATCTCAGACGTTCGATAGTATTCTCACGCATTTCTACGAAGACGCATCTTTAAATAAGGTCCTTTGTTCTAATTTGTTGATTTAAAATCATCGTATACGTGTCTAATTTCTACAAGGCTAAATTATGCCCACGACCGCGGGACTTGCAATTAATATTTGGTGCCATGACCCATCTTAAAGCAGTTGTTTTCAAGGGTCACACATTCGTGGGTAGAGATAAGAATAATTACCCCATTTGCACTATACGGTACGTGAACGGCGCCTTACAGGCCCTTATACGCTGGAAGCCGTAGGAGCTGGGAGTCATATGAATTGGGGTATGAGCTCATGAACTGGGAGTCAGCTCTTAATATGTGCCGGTTCTTAAGTGAGCCGTCGTTCAATTGAGTCGTACGAAAATATTGAGCCGGTGCCGTGACTCCCCCTCTTAACAAAATGAGTCCTGACCCATCGCTAGTAGCTAGGTAATAGAAAATACGTATAAAACAGGGTTTATATTATATAGTTTATAGCATCAACTCATCTTTAAAATTCATCATTCAATCCCATCTGGCAAACTATACGGTAGTGTGCAGTGGCAGCCAGTGACCTGTATTTAAGGGGGTGCAATAAAAAAACCGTAGGTAGGTACCTCTTTTTGTAGATTAAATCCATCCCACGATCTTTGGTGTGTGAAAATCACATCGATGGTGAAAATACATCCGTAAAACAAGGTTCTTAAATTGTGTAATAGGCGATATAAAATATGCAAAGAACGTGACGTAAAAAATATTATAACACTTCACTATAAATAGTATAGCTATAGAGATTTTAGTTATTTAAGTTAAAGTCATGGGAAAGGTGCAAAATATTATATGCATTAATTTTACGCATTCACTTATTGGGGAAATCAAATTAATTTTCCACTTACAATGTTTACTTTATGAACGATTGTGAGTTGTCAACCGACCAACCGTTACGGAGAGCACACCAAAACTGAACACATGGGGGGACGTAAAGCCTCTCGACTAATAGCAACTCATAAAAAGTTTCATAATGGACAAAAACAATACTGACAATTATTTTTATAAACAATAATTATTAGCCTGAAACACTCATCAAAATTGAAAAAAAACCTTTCCGAGCAAAGATAAATGTCGCCGACAGGACTCGAACCTGCACCCTTCTGATGTTCGGTCAGATGCTCTACCGTTGAGCTACGTCGGCTTATCGCAAACCCGCCAAGTTAATCAATATATACTAGTGTTTCATTCAATAATTACTGTTTTTATTATATTTTCACCTGTAAACAACCAACTTTATTAGTATGAGAAAGGCTTGTAACGGCTAAATCCCTCAAATAGATGGCGTCGAGACAAATTATTAATTATTTAGCCGTTACAAGCCTTCTCATACAATAAAGGTGTTTTTTAAATATAAAATGTAAAAAAACAACATTACAATGGCAATTTAAACCACAGGGTGACAACATCTGACCAGACATCAGAGACGACATTTATCTTTGCTGGAAATTTTCAATTTGGATAGTGTTTCAGGCTAATAATTATTGTTTATAAAAATAATTGTTACCCTTTGCGCTATGCACAAAAATCTTGTCTTAAGTTTTTAAGAACTTTAGTTTATCAATTAAAAAACAATACTGCCTACTACATACCCATGACCCTATTCGACTTCAGAGAAATTAGTGCATTGCTCAAAATGAAGTAAATTTTCCGTAGAAATTTGATGCGAAAAGTAAACCGTACCCCCATCACATATTATGTAAATGTACTGACGAGGAACACAATACAAACTGTTACATTTTTCTTCAAAACTTACACAACCAACTATCAGTCTCATTAATTAACCAATAAGATGCATGATCTGGGCAATAGGTTTGGAGGTGTTGTTGACGTACTTGCTGACTCCATTTATACAATAAAGCGTCATCTATACCAGCACATTAATGAATCCTACGATATTTAATATTGCAGGTTGGATAATGTGGCGTTAATGATTTGTGTTATAATATCTATTTCATGTCAATGTTAAACGTTTGAAAAGGATTGTTCATTACTTTATGGTTTACAATCTCTATGTACTTGTAATTTTTGACAGCTCTTTATATTATATTCTAAAATCCACGTAAAAGCCCAGACTAAATAAATAAATAACATGTCATCCAGATTGCAACAGTGCATCGCTTGAGATATGTTTTCGAGTCCGGGTTTACTATTATAGCTACAGATGTAGATGCAGTGCGGGCGGCAAATATGATTTTTTCAAATGCGTCTTTAAAATATTTGGAGGTGCGTTGCACAATTGCATGTTAGCGCGGGCCGTCCCTGGTGGTGTGTAGGTATCTACTTTCATTGAAGTAACCTATACGTGCATATTTGTACATCGCACCTTTAATGAAGAAATTGAACGATGCCTTTATCAATCCACGGCAAGTGACTCTTACTTACGGCGCTACCTTACTTTCCTGAAATATGAAAACCCCGCGGTAAAACGGCCAAACTTTGGATATTCCTAAGTGATTTCCGGTTCGTTGGAAGGTATTTCCCTGGGTAGGAAGTGGAAGGCAGTATAGGTAGGTTCTATCTGTACGTAGATAACATGGCCACCTTCCGGTCGCCTGCCAAGAATATTTCACGATTTATTTAATACCATCTGACGGGCCGATTTATAAACTTCCGCGGTTATCGTAAACTCCACAGATGAAATGTTCGATCCGGGAAAGTTGTTCCTTTTTAATACACGCTTTCCGATATTACAAAAAGAAGGCATCTACTCTACGTACAGCTGATAAGATGTACGTACAGAGAGGGGGGGCTTGGTTTCGTAGCAGAGTAAGGTAAAACAAGAAGGTGATGAAGTAAATTAAAGAATAATATAAAGTTATAAATATGTGATATTATGATGAGGTTTATAGGCTTCAATAAATTATTCCTAATAAATTAAATATTATTTCAAGACTTACGGAAAAGTCAATAGATGTGCCATGTAAATAAAATCGGATAAGTATATTCGAGGCACCATCTAGGTTACAAACATATTTGTGAACAACTTTGCAAACATAACAAAAGATAGCAGCCAAAAAATATGTGAATTAATTGAGGATAAACAAGATCGATGAAAGTGACCGAATGCGATTAGGTCACATTTGGTAGAGTATTGGTCCCGATAAAACTGAAGCATCTGGATTCAAGTCCCAGTTGTGACAGTTACCTATTTTTTTCTGTGTCTTTATCTGTTTCATATTTGCATTAAGGGCCAGCACTCAAAAATGTTCCTAAAGATCATTTTGCAGGTTGCTAACTCAAGCAATAACACAAACTATTTTTCTGTTAATTCTATATAGGTAGTAAGGAAAATGTATAAAGTTTCAAGATATCAAAATTCTCTTAATCTTAAACTTTAAATTCTCTAAAATAAGTATATCCCGAAATGTTTGAGAGCAGGTGCAGTTTAAAGCAATTTTGAACGTTTTACCATGAATTCCATTACGTATTTCTTGTAAAATTTAAAGGATAACACTTTGAGGATTATTGTATTTTAAAACCTTATACATTTTTGTAACTACCCATATAGAATGTACACATAAACCACTCGTGATATCTATTCCTTGAGTTAGCAACCTGCAAATTGTACATTTTTGAGGGCTGACAGTAAGAATTGTCGATATTATCTTCTTCAGTGATTAAATATGTTAACGGTGGGATTGATATATATGTAATCATACTTTTTAGCTGCATTTTTATGAATACCGCACATGAGCCCCAACTCCCCAGAGACAGTGGGACTACGGCATTCTTAATTGGGGTTAGGTCAAATAGGATTAGACAATGGAGGAAATTAGGGATATATAAACGGTGAGAGTAATATATATATATATGCAGCTAAAAGTATGAATATATATATTCATACTTTTAGCTGGATTTTTGTGAATACCGCACATGAGTCCCAACCACCCGGAGCCAGTGGGACTATGGTATCCACAAGTAGGGTTAGGTTAGGTTAGACAATGGAGGAAATTATGGAAAGCTTCTTTTTTTTTGCAGTAACTCTACACAGGAGACCCTGAAGGAAATAATTTCCCTCAATGCCTATATCATCTTTGGGGATGCTGTGTGGAGAGTAGCTGTTCATCTATCAGTGGACGGCTTATCAATAAAGCTTTTGGAGATTCTATAAACAAAATTAAATAAAACATTTACGACCTCCGTAGCCAAGGGTTAAGTATTAAAATTCTCAATTTCGGTTCGAGAATTCGCGCGTCCCAAACCCGGCGGAAACAAATAATTTTTATAATTTATTTTAATAATTTATTGAAGCTTATGAACCTCATTGTAATATATTATTGTTTTTAATCATTGAAGATAATATTAACGACTCTCAAAATTAAAATATGAAACAAAAAAGACACAGAAAAGAAAAAGATAACGGTAGCAGGGTCACAGATAGACAGGGTCAATTTATATATACGAGTATATATATTATTATTTATGTATACCCTGATGTATGGAAGTGAGGCATGGAACTGGCAGATGAAGGATGAAAGTAGACTGAATGCTGTAAAATTGAGATCTTCTAGGCGTATGTGTGGTAAAACTATGTGTGACCGTGTGAAAAACGTTGAGATTCGCAAGGAATGAAAGGGTGATGTAATGAGCGTAATGAGTAAGATTTAGAAAGGGATGTTTAGATGGTTTGGGCATGTAGAGCGGATGAATGAAGAAATGAGTATAAGAAAGTGGGAAAAGGAAGCCGGGGACGCCTAATGACGATGTATGAATGTGAATGAAGCAAGAAGTATATGCCAAGATCGAGTTGTTTGACGGTCCGTCCCCGGCGGGAAGGGCGTGATTGTTAGTTAGTTAGATGCTCTTATAATTTGTAATAATACTGTGATAATTATACCACAAACTCCATTAAAATGTATTGTCATAGCGCAGTTAAGCGAAATGTCGTTAAGCCTAAGGATAGGGACAATGCCTTATCCTTAAAAAGAACCAGTCAGAGTCAGGTAATTCCCAACCTTCATTTTCCCTTCAGCCTCACGACATACCCAAATGGTAATGTCATAGTCCCGCTGGCTACGGACAGTTTAAAAAAATAAGCAAAAAATTTCACTGACAACGTAAATCTCCACCAAGTAATTTCAGTAATACGTAATTTGAGTTTAATTTTACATTAAAACGAAGCGAATATAACTTTTTTCGTTTTACTTTACCACTGACTTTAAAAAACAGGCTATTTATCCTGGTATCAAAAATGTTTGACACCTGAAAAATATTAAAAGGAAAAAACAGAATAAATTGGTTCACAAACGGTACTTGTTGGATACTTATTATTGCAACATGAAGTCTTTGTGATAATGTTTATTAAACTGAGAATGTACGAGAAACATAAAACCATAATGTTACTAGCAAACCACAGAAATAAATACACGAATAACCTTTTTCAATACCTACCTATTTCCCAATGCATTGATATAAAGTTGACAAGATTCGGCTTTGCTATAGTATATTTGGCCAATTATATAGTATGTAAATATATATATATGTGTTTTATTTGTTTAAAGAAAGTCAAACATCTGACAATATTAGGAAAAAAAAAATTCGTGACAAAAACTTTTTCCATACATTTTTTGACGATCGTTCAGTGCACACTCGGCGTCCTATGAACGTATTGGAGATCCGGGGCTGACGAGGACTATAAAAATCGTCACAACCAAATGATTGAAACACCAGGAGATAAAGAAATTCTTCAGATAGGTATGATAACTTTATTAATTCGCATCCGGTGGACATATAATTCATATGAACATCCCCTCCTCCCACCTTCCGGGTGTTTTGCAAACATGAGCTAATATGACAAACGTGAGTAAACATAGTAAAAACCAATTTAAATCTGGACTCAATCTACATTTTATCAACAAACTAAATAAAATAGATTTTCTCTTCTGGAAAAACTTTACTTAATCCCCTAAAGTTCAATGGTATGAGCATGAAACAATGTTTACTGTAAAAGTCTGATGGGTGAAGCAGGTAACCAATTTTAATGGTTTATCAATAAAATAGTTTGTAACGAGTAGATACCTATCTAGAACAGTCTATAACATCGAGACTTTGTCACATAAATAACCAAAAAAATATATATATTATCGTGAAAACCGCAAACATCTGCATATTTTCGCCATTGCTCATTGGTTGGTATTTCCCGCCTAAATGCTCTTAAAATGGCTTTAATACGACTGACAGCCGATACGAAGGGGAAAAACACCGTAGAAAACAACTGTTCCGTGAATTAGCCATTATTTTTCGCTCCGGCAGAGATCGCTTGTCGAATATTTTATCATGGTGGCTGTGAATTCTTTATGCAAAATCGTTCGGCGAACGGTTCCCCCTCATACCAGCCAACCAAACTCGTAAAGACAATCCGGCCAGCTTGTAGCCGGGGCTTTTCCTTTTTCCGTGTACCCTCTTCAAGCACAGAGCTGGCTTGGGAAATTGGAGGGAATATAGTTAACTAGCTAACGTGTACTCGGCCTTGCTCGGGGTTATGAATGAATTGGAGTAAAGTTTTGAAGTTGTTGTGAATTCTAATAAACTGGGCGTAATTTTAATATGGAAATTATATAATTGTTAATATTTGTATGACTATCCCTACCCCTATAGCCACCCTTACCCCTACAGCTACCCCTACCCCTTTCACTACATTATTCATTCAATATCTTTATATTATTTTGTAATAGCATATTGTTTGGAACTTGGATCGTAGAACAACACAAAATAACATCGGGGTGTTGAAAATCGTAGCACCGACCTCGAAATTTTAACGTTTTGTAACTGAATTCAACATGTCCGTTTTATTCGCAGTGCGTAATAATGAAGCAAACAATCAAACATACTGTATACTCAAAATTTATATATTAGATGCATAAATGATTAGCCAGTAGACCTATTGTCTACAAGCATTTGTATTGCTATGTTTTGTAAAATCGTTGATTCAGTCGAAAATTTTAACTATAAATCGCAACATATATATATGTATATATAAATATACCTAAATTGGTTACTTTTTATTATCACTAAATTGGCCCTATTTAACTTTTCCTTCACATTTTAAACCTTAAATTGAATCTAATAGAAACTCTCCCCAACACCCACCGCCCCTGTTTATTTCTTACTCAATATCAGTTCTCGTCTTCTCTTGTTAACCGATGTATTATTCACTATGGGGGCGAGACAAAGCCCGGGGGGGGGGGCGAACAGACGATGTAGGGGGTCGTTTCGTATTTTATGATAATCTATAAAGTTGTCCCGCTAGCAGGAGCTGCCGGGGCGAAAGAGGGGCAGGGTGGCGATGCGAAAAGAATCGAATGAGAGTGGCTGTTCGATGCTGGTGAATATGATAAAGATGTTATGAAATGTTTCAATTAATGAGATGTTGAATCAATTGTCAGGACGCGGAATCTCCCGGGTATTCATATCCGCCCAGAGATGCCATATGGTATCACACCTTATTTCATTGAAAAATAGCTTTAAAAAATACGTAATTATAACAATGATTTTACATAACGCCTGGGAATACAATGCATAAATGTATTACGTATTGCATATTTTTTAAAGACAATAAAATATTTTCGTTTAGTTCTATTAATTAAACAAAAATATATAAAGCAATAAATAGATTCAGTAATTTTTTTTTAAATCTGGGCAGTAAAATGGGTTTTAATACAGACATTTAATTTCCCCCACCTCCCTCTTCCCCTTCTCCTTCCCCTCCCCAATACCTTCAGCCTCACAACATTCCCTAATTGAGAATGCCATAGTCTCACTGGCTCCAGACGGTTGGGAGCAGTTCAGACTCTTGTGCGGTATTCATATAAAAAAATTTTTTAAAAAAAAAACATAGCAATATTGCGCCCTTGGGGTGATTTTTGTACATAAATATCCATCGCTTAACCAGAATAATATCGCCTAATCGCCTTTAGCCCAGAGTGGTAGATAGTTTCAGTATCGCCCTGGTGAAAGACCACCATTCAGAATCTAAACGTTGCTTGAAATGGCTTTAGCCGTGTTTGGTGACCAGATCTGAATAGCTAGGTACATTCCCAACCTCCTCTCCCCAATCTCCTTCCCCTCCCCACAACTTTTAGCCTCACAACATACCCCAATCGGGAATGCCACAGTCTCATTGGATCCAGACGATTGGGAGCAGTTGGGACTCTTGTGTAGTAACACATAAAATAAAATAAAATAAACGGGTACTGCCGCGCCCATGATATCTATGGCCGCGCAAGTCATTTTATGAATCGTGACGTCACACGGTTATCTACCGGCCGGCGAGATTATCAACATTTTAACGGCTTGTATCTTCAGTACAATGGTAATGACCTATTTTATAAAAATTCTGTCCTAAGCATGCTCCAATTAATTTGATACATTTGCAAATAACATTAAATTCCGTAGTAGGAGAACTGTCACAAAATCCTTCACTGCCAAAAGCTTTAAGACAAAAAAGAAGCCATTCTCTTCAAGGTACCTAAATAAAAGCAATGTTAATGTGTGTCAAATATAATTAGAATCGTTACATTTAACATTATTTGAATTCAATATTTGAAGGCCATCAACTTTTTACGGCTTAAGAAAAATAAATTGTGTCTACCTATACATGGTACCGTTAGCAAAAGGCAAGTAAAATAATTTTGAATCGTTTAAATTGTCATTTAACTAATGCACTCTCCAAGTTTGATAATGTTCCAACATTAATCTAAGTAAGAAGTTTTTGGCACGACGTAATCATTATTTCTGACGAAACACCAGATTTTGGCCGAGCTGCTTTCCGCTCTCCGTTCAAACTGTACTTTCTAAGAATTGAAATACTACTAGGTAGATTATTAACTTGCAACTCGTCCAAAATCTGGAGATATACTCGTAGATAATGCTTACGATATCGACGCACCATAGGTGAAGTATTCCCTCACGTTGGAGAGAGTTCAGAAGAAATTTTTGAAATTTCTCTACCTGAGGGAGTATGGCTACTACCCTTGGCTCTATCCTACCGACTTTCTCTTAGGTATGCTCGGAATGAACCATCTGCGGGTCAGAAGGGATGTACACATTGTTACGCATTTCTTCAGACTGATTCGCGGATGGTTCAAAAACTCGGCTATCATGGAGAGCATTAATTCTATGTTCCCGGTGGTTATCTCCGTCACCGTCAGCAGCATAGACTGTTTTATCTCCCGGCCAACAGAACCAACTTGCCAATGGTCATGCCGGTGGGGAGGGCAATCTTGCTGTTAAATAGAATCACTTCGGATATCGACATATTTAGCATCAATGAAGCTGTGTTTAAACAGAAAGCTTTGTTACTACTTGCATAATACCAGTATGTGTTGTTTAAATAAGAAGGAAGGGGGGAGAGGAAGAGTACGATGGGATCGGGACAGGAGATGCTCTCGATACATTTTATACTCACGCATCAATTTGTGGTCGTACGTAGTACTTCAGTTCGATATTTTGAAAGGGTATTGTGAAGAATGTCGATATTGTGAAATTGTGCGTTATATTGCGCACAAATACGAGGAATTGCAGAATTTATCGTAAGATTGGTCCTGCATGCGGGAAAATAAAAAAAATCGGTTTGTCGGGTTGGTCTTGATGGTATGTGAATGTTTATAAAGTTAATGAGCTCTGGCGAGTCCAGGCTATTATTCATAATTTAAAAAAACAAGATTTAACCAAATATTAAGCGTCGCATTTGAAGCGTGATGAAGTTATGGAATTTTAAGGATTCGGTATTATTTGCAAAGTTTAAATGAAATTTATAATTTATATGCTTAAAGAATTTATATTGAATGCTTTCGATTCTTTCAATATAAGCTTTGTATAAAGGCCTATCGGTGTGCAAAATATAATGTGTACCTTTCAACGCAGCATCACGTAAATTGGTCAAAAACATTGAACTGGTGGATGAGATCTATTAGCCATAAGTTGTCGTAATAGATTATCCATATTAAGGTAGTAGTAAGATAGAGCATTGGAAAAATATTTGTACTGCGCCCTTGGGGTGATTTTTCAAATAAAATTTACCTCCTACACGTCAAGTACACGTCACGACTCTTTTTTTGTATAAACGAAGCTACATTTAATTATAAAGACTCTTGAACTTCGAGTGTCTTTGCATACAAAGTTTATTAGTAATACAAAAAGAAAATATTTACATTAATAAATAATTAATGATATGGTATAAAACATATATTTAATATATTCCCCTAAAAGTGATGTGCATCAAATGATAATAATATGAAAGAAAGATATATGATATATACAAGTGAAAAAAAAAACATTATAAACAGTAATCAAATGAAACTAAGATAGTCCCGGAAGTTCATCAGACTACCATAAGGCGGTCCCATTTCCGGGGGTTTCCTTGAACGACTGGGAGCAGTTGAAACTTTTGTGCGATATTAGCATTTTAAAAAAATGTACGAATGTGATTGAAGCAAGGGGTTTATAGCAAAGAGTTGTCGCCGTTCAACTCTGTTTTGATTATCAACTTATCTGCCTATACCTGCGGTGAAATGGCGTTATGGTTAGTGTGATATTTGCATAGATGTATCTAGTGCTCACTAGTTTAATAGTTCGCAAAGTCACCGATAGATGTCACTGGAGCATAGGTTCACCCTCCCTTTATAAAGACTAGAGGTACGAGCTCTTGAAGCTCACTTAAATTTCACCTTCTAATAATAATAGAGTTTTAGAGATACTAATTACAGGACATTCATCTTGATGCTGTACTTTCCTCGCTCATATTATTAGAGGATAATCGTCGTAATTAAATAAAGACAAAGTGTCTGTTGTGAAAACGTGTGTTTCATTAAGTCGTACTCACAACAGTTGGTTAGTTTTATAAAAGTTTATTAATTAAATCGACATTTCAAACTTCAGAAACCAATCCTTCAATTTATATAACATTTAATTTAATTATACAGAAAATACAAAATTAGAAAACACACAAAGCTGAAACAATGTAGTAAAACACAAAATAAATATTCCGCTATTCATATTTCCTACACGCATTTCATTTTTCTTTCATATTCAATACAAAGCCAGTAAAAAGTTACGCACAAGTAGGTACCTGCAAACATGGATTTTTTACCACAAAAAGGTCTCGTACGGTTTGGTATTTGAATTATGCAAATATTTTTAATATTATCTCTGGCATAGTAAAAGGTTCGGGCTTAAAAGCAGGTACCTACCCAAAGGATACAATCTTACCGCGCTTCTAGCCACTCGTTGACTTTTCCCAGGGGCAAAGGGAAACCCGATTTTCTTAACTGGCAATACCTTTCCGCATTCCTTTGGGAGAGCGCCGGCGTTTTTCTGTGTTGCCCACTTTGGAAATAAAAACGCTTTTATTTTTCATATATTTATTAGGTAGGCGATTCAGTTTTATTCAATCTGTGAGGCGGAAAAACCTTTAAAACAGGAATAATTTTTTTATGAAATTACAATATTCTTCAAAGGGTTTTAAATGTTTTTGCCTAACAGAAATACTTAAGGTTAGGATATTAAAAACAAAAAAAACCTGTAACATTTAAAAAGGTCACAATTGAACGATTAGCGCCCCGACTTTCGGCCCGTTTCGGCGTTTTATCAAATTGTGAGTGACTGTTCATGATACCATAACAGCATAAGCATTAACTTTCTTTATAGAGAGTGGTTTATCGAGCCCAATAAGGTGATCTATTTTTTAAAAATTAAAATGTACCTGAGTACTATATTTAAACAGTTAATAATGACAATTAAAATATATTTTTTTAATATATTTCTTCAAAAACGACAAAGTTATGAGCTTTCATAGTAAACTTTGTAAAAACGTATACTCGTGACGTCACGAGTCACAATCCAGTACAATTCACAATTCGAATGGCGGTAACGGATACTGCCGCGCCTGTGATATATATGGCCGCGCCAGTCATTTTATGAACCGTTACATGACACGCTCATCTGGCGGCTGGCAAGAATTATCAACATTTTGACGGCTGATATCCATGATACTATTTAGAATTTTCCAAAAATTTTAAAAGTTTTATTCTCAGCATAGCAATTAATATGATACATTTGTATTTTTTTTTATTCTGTCGTAGGTGACGAACTCATTAAACAACCAATTACTACGGAGCGTTTGAAAAGACAAAGCTATGCAAATTTCATGACGCCAAAGCTACTTGTTGGCGAGTTTTTGTTAATTCAGTTATGACACGAAAAGATTTTTTTTCATGCATTTATGATACTTTTTTTTAAAGATAGAGTAACAATCCCATATTATGAATAACCTGACATTTTTTTTTAAATTTGCCCTTACTATCATCATAATCAGCGGAAAATGTAACTTCAGCAATTGTGAAAGACTTTGCTTGGAGAGGGTTGAACCTTAGACTCATGGGTGGGAACCCCACGCTTTAGACCGCTCGACCAACTAACCGATCGCTACTGAATGATGCCATGTGTTAACTATATTTTGAGAGTCTACCTTACAAGGCAGTAGATAGAAAAATAAAACAGGAAGTAGGTAGGTAGATATCCACCAGTATGAAGAATGAAAAACCCCAAAGTTTTCCCTGGAGAGGACGGTCGGAAACGGAAGTTGGCAGGAAAAGCTTTTCATCCATGTTGAAAATGAGATGTAAAAATTCATACGTTCACTTTCAACTTTCAGGGGTTTGTTACAGTGTTACCCGTGGAGGTATTTATGTCTTATTATTTTAAAATACGTATTTAACTGAATTGTAAATTTAATGTACACTGACTTAACGAGGTTATCTCTTATAGCAATATTTATAAATTAATCATATTCATTAGAGCATAAACAAGATATAAGCCGTCAAAATGTTCTTAATCTCTAATAGGCCTGTGACGTCACGATACATAAAGTGACTGGCGCGGCAGTATGCGGTACCCCTATTCGAATTGTGAATTCTACTGAATTGTGTCTTGTGACGTCACAGGTATTTTGAGAGGTCGTTTTACCCAAGTTCGTTTTGAAAGCCCATAACTTCAGCACTTTTGGGGATATCAGCTAACTAAATTATAAACTTACCATATCTATATAAACACACAATAACCACCAACACCAACAGAAGCAGTAAATAAACGAACTCTTCGCCCAACAGACGTGTTGTCATTTTGAACTCCTCGATACGCTGAAGTGGCAGCCATCCGCTTCCAGCTGACTCGCCACATTCTACACCCAATGGTATAGCGATGAGTCGTTCATGAACAAGGCGTTCATTTGTGCTGGCTCATTTTGATGGCCGTGGGTGCACGACTCCTGATACGTACCACGGCTCAATTAAACTGTGACTTATTTTGACAAACCTTGAAACCACTTAAGAAAGATTGTTTATTATTTTATTTATCTAAAAACATATCTCAGATGTTGGATAGCATTCTTAAGCATTTCAAATAAGGTACTTTGTTCTAATTTGTTTATATAAAATCATCGTATATGTGTCTAACTTCTTCTAGGCCATTATGCCCGCGGCCGTGGGACTTTCAATTAATAATTGGCGGCAAGGCATCTTAAAGCATTTTTTTTTTCGAAAAAAGAACAATTACCGCATTTACGCCTGTGTAGACACCGTAGAGAGTACATGAACGGCGCCTGACAGTCTGGCATCTGGGCGTTTTGTACCAACACCTATACGCTGGGAGCTGCCGTAGGAGCTGGAAGTCGTATGAACTGGGGTATGAGCTCATGAACTGAGAGTCGGCTCTTAATATGTGCCGGCTCTTAAATGAGCAGTCGTTCAATTGGTCATACTTTTGAGTTGTACGAAAATATTGAGCCGTGACTCCTGCTCTTTACAAAATGAGTTATGGCACATTGCTGCAATGATGGATAACTACGGTTATATATAACGATTATCGGCAATTTATAAGAGACTATTTTGACTGTGTGACGACGCGCTCCCCCCACTATTAACTAACTAAACTATAAGCTTATATGTTTAGCTAAAACCATGGGAAATTTTAATCAATTTTGGCACAATTTCATATAAGATAACCTACTAAAACACCTTTTAAATTTGAATGATTGAAACCACACAAAGTCTGGCAGAATCTTTCAAATTGGAACAGAAAAAAATACTTGTATTGATATTGGTAGTAGTGAAAGTTGGGGTAAGTATTTCATCCCGTTAACACCCCACCCCGTGTCACTATCGCCCCGCACCCCGAGGGGCTGGGCCTGAAGCCATAAACAAGATTAAACCACATGCGCTCTTTAAGGGAGGAACACTTGGGCCAGGGGGTAACAATTTGCAATATAGCTACCTAATGTGCCCCATATTGTGTGTAGTGTGTATCTACAAAGAAACTGTGGTAGCTAAATATGAAAACAGTCTGTTGACCCCTGGAATGGAAGCGTTCTTCCTTAGACCATTAATGCAAGCGAGAAGTATGTATTACTTCAATTTTAAATTGGGCGTTTTTCTCTCATCTTTGAGTAATCTTTATCGTTCACGATGATAAATATTACGATCATTCATAATAAACATATTTATTGCTTAAATTGATAAAAAAAATGCTTAATTCAATCGTTTATTCTCTCTGAGAAGCGATCAGTTAATTTCACTCAATTTCCCACTTTACTTAGACGTAAAATTTCCTCAATGTTCTAGGAGAAAAAGGCGCAACCCACTACTATGATGGCAAATACTTTGCTGAGGAGAGAACTCAAGCAAAGCATGTCTTGAAGAAAACTAGCAAGATCGGTTGGCACTGCAGTGAAAAATTAGTTTGACAGAATAAATTTTACTCCTCACTTCCATTCTAGGGTTAAGAATTTTTTTATGGTCCAATTTTTTTTACTTCAAAAAAACTTGTTTTTTGTAAAATACTTAGGTTAGATTATTTCAATCTTTCGACACATCTGATTTCGCACACGTCGAGTTATAGGAAGGTATAATACGTTTTTTTGTATAAAATCCTAAAAAGGGGTCCCAACAAAGGTAGCAGTTAGAATCAATTAAATCCCTTAAAAATAAATGCTTTGCGTGGCGTTTCTCCGATTGAATAATAAATAATAAGGATCCAGGGCCAAGACAGGTAGCAAAGGCAATCCAGCTTTCAAAATTAGGGTCATTTACGACCCACGGGCCCGGTTTTACAACACGCAGACATTATTATGTGATAAAGTCGTGAAATGCTTACCTCGGAAAGGCCAAATAAGTATAGACTTGGATGCTTTGGATAAAGGACGATGAATAAATATATAAACTGTAATATATTCCTTCTGACAATTTTCGATTTTGCTGTTTAAAATTACGTGTTTGCTGTCTCGCTTTCCTTTGCAGTTCAAAAATTTTTTTTAATTGCTTTATTTTCCTCATAAAATGAGTAGGAAATATTTTGTTTAAATCACCATTTAATACATAAATATCAACAAGTTTCGGAAATAAAGCTTCCCTCATCAGGATACAAAGTATAAGCTTTGCTTCCGAAGCATGTTGACATGTATATATTAACCCTTACCACTCCTTTGTCGGGTGCCAGCCGACATCACTATTTGTACGCTACAATTCAGTTGTCGGCTGGCGGCCGACAAGATAAGACATATGCGTGCGGTGTATTTTCGCGCACAAAACTTGACATGTGACGTAGTTTCTTGTCATTATTCGATAAAAAAACATTTAAATTAACGTTTTATTAAGATTTTTACTGTTTTCCGTTTTTGTTTTACTATAAAATAAACTTTTTGTAACTGCCTATCAATAAATTAATATTTTGACATTATTTAAATTAGAGTTGGCTGACAACAAATATTAAAAAATAATGGAGTAGTAAGGGTTAAATAGTGGTTTAAACAAAATATGTCCAAATAAATTAATAACAATTACTTTGTTTGAACCACTGTTTTTAATATGTAAATATCTACATATTTCAGAAGAAAAGCTCTCCTCATCAGGATAAACAATAACTATTTAATTAGTAGGTATATTGTTTATTCTGATGGTGTGAGCTTTGCTTCTGAAACATGTAGATATTTACATATTAAAAACACATCTTTAAACAAAGTAATTGTTAGTAATTTATTAATTATGACTCCACAAAGTGATTTCGCATCTTTTGAAGAAAAAATATGTCCTATTCATTTTATTTAAAATGACACCATGAAGTGATTTTACGTTTATTGAAAAATGTTTTCTCATATATCACGAGCTACAATAAAGTGGAAAAGTCTAAAACCCTGCCTGTTTAGACTGAAGTTCCAGACATAGACACAAACTCAAAGCTTCGGAAGTCAGGATACCTTTACGTATATATATAAAACAAAATACACTTTAACAAAAAATCTTAACTTGCCACACTATGAGCCTTCATCCATTCAAATGTCCTCAATCTCAATCCGTCAACAAACGAGGACTTTGACTAGATCACTTTTCGTTATATTCCCACGATATGCGTACCTATACTCGATTCAGCCTAAGAACAACCCGCTTTGGTTCGAAATTAGGTTCACACTGCGCATACCCCACCCTCCCACCTCCTTCCCAAAACTCTGCGCACGGCTTACGGCTACGCTCCGCCAATTCAGTAAGTTTTAGACTGTCTAGACGGCGAAAGTGGTGGGGTAAGGGGGAGGAGTGATGCGCGCCCACAGGTCGTTCTAACATTGGATATAGAATAGTACTTTGAATTACGAATCAGTTTCTTCAATTTTGCTGTTCATACAAAGTGTTAGTTTTTCATAAATAGGTATCTTTGGTTTTGGGAAAATACACATTTCTCGGGAAATGAGTTCTAATTTTTATCTCCCTGTTTTCACTAAACGGACGCAAAAAAATAAAGAAATGGCATGTGTAGTGGGTAGTATATGGCACTGGTCACAAAATTGAAAGTTTTGGTGCATAAAAATTAAACAATATAATTTTGGTTATGATGTGAATACGTAGTACATAACTGTACGTAACATTCTTATTCTCAAATTCAAATTAAACGATTCTTATTTTCAATACATATAATGAATTTATGCCGCAGTTTTTAAAGCAGTTGGTGGTACAATGGTCAGCATAAATACCTTCCAAAGGAATTCGATTTTCAACCGTAACAATGTTTTTTTTTATTATTTAAATGTGATGTATGTTTTGCATTTTAATATTCAAATAAATAAAAATCGGATAGGTATATCCGAGTCTCTATTCCGATTGCAATTGTGTTCGGGAAGCACTTTGCAATCATCATAAGGATAGCAGCCAATATAATATGGGATTTAAAATGGAGGATAATATTAGCAAGTCTTGAAACTTGAAGTATGATATCGGTTTAGATGGCGTAAATTGAACTGGTCTCATTAGCTTAGTCGGTAAAGCGGTTGTCCCGGATAGGCAGAGGTCCAGGGTTTGAGCCCCAGATGCGACTGCTTTTTATTTTTCTGTTGTTTTTTTTTCGGATTTGTGTTTCATTTGGGATGTGTTAATATTATCTTCTTCAATGATTAAATATTATAATGAAGTATATAAACTTCAATACGTTAAAAAATTTGAAACACTTATTTTTATTAATATTCCGTGATTTTTCACGGGTCTGCGCCAGTATTTACACAATGGATTAATCAAACACAGTTTGAAAACCAACTCTGATGTAATCTAGTCCTGTATTCCAGGTAAAACAGGTAGCTCCGCTGTTATCCATAATCAAACACCGTAATTACACTCGTTTATGATCCAAAGTCAGTTGGTAGGCCTGATGAGACCCTTCCTCAATCTTAAGCTATCTCCGTTCACGGTACCGACAAAGGTAACCATTTAGTCAAAAAATGTCTCTCAATAATTGTAACAATAAAACCATCGAGAGGAAGTCCATTAAAATGGATTTAACCATCATAATACGCCACTTTTATGAAAACATGTCAATATTAATATTAAATTAATTAAAAAAAACGATTCGTATTCACAACTTTATTAATATATACAGATATTTACATGTTTTGAAAGCGACGTTTTCTTCATCGGGAAAAAAAATAATAATGTCAAGTATAGACAATTGATAAACATAGAACGCAATAATGTAAGAATAGACTAATTATAAACAAAAATTGATTAAAGTAGGTAAATAATTAATCAAAAATGTTAATAAAAAATTATTATAAATCATTGAATAACAAATTTATATTAGTAATTATTTTTATTATTAATATTAATATGAAAATAAATTTAAGAGATAGCTATTTAAAAATAATATTCGCCTATTTATTAAATTTAATTCACTATTAACGCGATTTCTGATTTCTAAAATTTTAAATTTGTCTAATTGTAAACCTATTGTAATTGTACGTAAAAATTTTAAACCTTTATTTGTACCAAAAGAATGATTGGTTTCTAAAATATGATTTGCAAATTCAGAATAGTTGATATTATTTAAACACCTTAGGTGTTCCTTAACTCTAATACAGACATTTCTAGAACTCTTTCATATGTAAAAAAATTAATAAAGTGGTGAAGTAATTTTTTAAAAATTAATATATAAAAAATGACGCCACAAAGTGAATATCAAAGAAATTTTAATATTAATATTATTGGAATGACAATGTAAAAGAATCTGGCAACTAGGATTTGTTTGTACAAACAATTGGCTTATATATTAAAAACACAGATGTCAGCCTTAGTATTGATTTCTATATATTGAACCCCCCCTCCCCTCCGACCGATACAAGATGAATCTAAGTTATAAAAGGCATTGAAATCATAATTCTTCCTCTCTTTTTACTACAATCAAACTAGCCAGCAACAATAACTTAAATTCTGCGCCCGGTGGGGCGAATATTATTTTGGGATGTAGTTTCAGCGGGTAGAATTTTTTTGTTAAAAATGGTGTAAATAAATGAAGATATTGTAAAAAAACTCAATCCTCTTTCTTAAAAGAAACCTTTCCTTTTTAAGTCTCCGTATAGTATAAAATATGGGCCTAAAAGCCTAAATATTCAAAACATAAAAACTTATTGAAGCTTATATACCTTATTGTAATATTTAATCATTGAAGAAGATAATATTAACAAATCTCAACTGAAAACTGAGACAGAAAATAAAAAGGTATTAGTCCCATCTGGAAATCAAACCCAGGACCTCTGTCTTGACGGGGACAACGTTCTAACCATGAACTAATTAGACCTGTTTATTTTACGTCATTTATATCGATATCGTGCTTCAAATTTAAGACTTACCAACATAATCCCCAATTAATTACCATAATATTGGCTGATATCTTTTGTATGACTGCAAAGTTCTTCCCGAATATATTTGCAATCTAGATAGTGTCTCGGATATATCTATCTGATTTTTCTTTATACGGGACATCTAGTAACTCCGGATTACGAGTAACTTGGTTTGCAAGTGTTTCGCTTGCAAGCATAGACGAATTATAAACATAGACAAAGATAACAATAGTTGGTGAAAGAACGTAAATAATTTTGAATTATGAATGCAAAAAAAAAATTATGTGGAATGAACAAAATTTTTATAAAATTATAATTATCACGTGTATTATCAATAAAATATGGACATTTAAAAAAGTGGAACTACATTTTTCCATTACCGTGGCGATACCAAGTTGCTAACAATGTCTTTAATGACAGGTCGTTTTAAAGAAACAATGCAAGACTTGTATCTATATTTGGTATGTTAATTTGGTTTTGTTTTATTTATTTATCTACCATCTAATAAACGGTTATTTCCATACACAAATTTCAGAAATACAATATATCGCATTTTCTCCACTGTCAAAATCACCAGTGACTCAAATGTCCTGAAAGAATCCGGTTCAAGCTCTGCTGGATGGTATTTAAGTCACTTAACGGAATGGCTCCGGTTTACTTATCAGAACTTTGTATTCCTGAAAATACCAATTCACGGCAGTGCACCCTTAGGTCAGCAACATCATCAGCTATCGGGTGGATGAAGGAACCAAAGCGCACACCTAATACTAAGTTCGGTAATCGTGCTTTCGGAGTATCAGGACCTAAAGCCTGGAATGAACTGCCGCATGACTTAATTATCAAAGAATAGACAGAATTCAGAACTAAACTAAAAACTCATCTTTTCAGACAATCATGTTCATAAATTGAAGAAATGCACACGTAAATTGCTTAGCTAGGCTAGCCGGTTTGTGCTTACCTAAAGTCATTAAATAGAAACAGTTTAAAAATTCACGCATCGGTGCGCAAATGCGTCCACAGCCCGCAACACTGTAAATAACTAAAAGTGTAAAAATAAATGAAGAAAAACGTTAATATATCTATTAAAAGCTTCTTACGCTTTATAAGGTCATTTTATAAATCTATTCCAGTCCTAAAAATTATAAATATTTCAATAAATACCAACTCTTCTTGTGCCACCAATCTTATAATATGGTAAATGTAACATCAATAGAAAAGGAGGATAAATTAGCAACTGTAAAACTATCATCTCTATACTTAAATTTTCTAATAAAACTGTGTTCATCTGAAACGACCTGCCAGGTAAGTATGTTTTTCTGTATCTGTTTGTACATAATTAGATAAAGAATAGGAAGTAATATTTGTACAGCGCCCTTGAGGTAAATTGTCAAAAAAACGGCGCTATACAAATCATCCAATTATTATTATTATTTTCCGTGTATCAAATTATCTTCCTTTTAAATCGTTAAATAATATTAAAAAAAGGTTAAAAATAAAATTATCTTAAAATGTGACGCAGAATCATCGCCTTTCGGAAAGTACTACCACTAATTTCTGAATACCGTTTGGTGAAAGTAAAAAACGTGCACTTGGACCATTGTGCTTTTTTAAACTTACAATAATCTTCCTATGAGCCATTTTGGTGTTGACATTCAAACCTTTTTTAACGATCGCAGCGCCCTCATTTTTGTCTACTATATACAGACTATGCCTACGTACTTATATTATTAACTATAAATTCAAACAAAATAAAAAAAAGAATCACCCAAATAACTGCACCCAAATAAGTAAATTTGAATTTATTAAAGAAGTTTTATTTTTCTAATTACAGAAAAACTAAAATTACGTTTTCAGTTACTCAACTAGAATTTGTACCTAAATAAATACATTACAATTTTATAATTTTTTAATTATTTTGTCCATATAATTTTAGATTGAACAGTTTATTTTTAAATTTACCTAGACTTTTTCTGTTTTAATTTCGTCCGTAAGGCAATTTCTTGAATTGCCCCCTCGTAGCTAATGGATTGCTTGCCTTATTATGCATGTATGGGGTTTAAATGTGTGTTATCATGTCGTCGTTTAAAGTGTGTGTGGCCCTGGACGTCTTAATGAATTCTGTTGTTGTGTGTCTGAGTTTATTATTATTTATTATACTTTTGCTTTGTTTCCTCGTATATTTTTTTTTGGTGAATGTTCTAGAATTAAAGTTAATTAAATTTTTGATTACCTTGTCTTGTATAACCTGTAATTCATTTATGTATGTTTCATGTCGTTTCCACAGATTTTAAAAAAAGTAGTTATCATGCGATTGAACTAGGCTATAGCATAATCCTTTTTTTTTATTTGGTAACAGATATGCAGTGACGTGCATTGCTCTATGATCAAAGGTAGGCTTTGCATAGTTTTTTGCTTAATTAAATATATGGAAATGGCTATTTTGTCATCATCTGCTGCGGTCAACTAAAAAAGTTCCTTACCAAATTCATGGAAAAATAATTTTTATCAGAAATTTGTCGAATTTTTCAATGATCGTTTAATTTGTTTATTTGGTTTGCTTTTCTACGGTAGGAATAGATTTCCAGCCTTTACACGCTACACGCTACTGCAGATATAATAATCTGTTGAATACGCCAATTAAGGTGGTGATCATAGCGAGTAAGGCTATAATTTGTCAATGCATATGTAATTATTTATCAGCACACATTTTATCCTGGCGAAGGAACCATTAATTTCGATACATGCACATCTCTAAATTTTAATTAAAATAGTGCTTTGGAAAAATATTTTGTCATTTGAAATGATACCATAAAGAGAATTGAAACTTATTGTAGAAAGTGATTATAGCGAGTACGGCTATAATTTGTCAATGCTTATGTCTTTATTTTTAGAATACATTTGGTTTCGAAACGTGTAGATACTTATTTATTAAAATAATAATGTGAACAATTTATTATTATAATTATTTAATTTAAAATGATGCCACACAGTTTAATTTGAGTTTTGTGTGGAAGCAAATAAAAAAATGTAGAAATTACTCATTGTGCCAACAAACCAATAGAGAAGCAATCAATGAAAAGGGTGTGTACCTACCAACAATTTTTTTCAAGTAGCAGAGTACCTAATCTTAGACGTTTTTTTACAAGCTCTCGTTTATGTGTCATCGCGGAAATGGCCGATTATGAGCTTTCACGAAACGCACTATCTGGCACGAAGTCCGTCGATCACGAAACGAATCATTTCGAAATCTGTTTCGTTGAAAGCGCAATCTTCGTAATGTTGCCATGTTCATTTTAAGTATCTGCGCAGGTACCTTCCTACGTAGGTACTCTTCAAAACTCTATGCATCTACGACCATAGTGTACCGATTTATTTACGTTAAGATCTCAAACATAAATCTATCAAACTAATATATATATATATTTTATTTATACACACGGCACAACATGTGTCACTAAGATAAGGGTATTAAAAGTGTAAATATAATAATGTATCGACAAAACATGCTATGATTTTAGAAAATATAAAAATAAAATAAAACAATTAAAATAGTACCTACATGTTAAAAATGTAATGTATAAAAGAGTACAAAGTATGAAAAAGATAAAGCATGAAATAGTATTATAAAGTATGAAAAGTGTAAAGTCTAAAAAAATATAAAGTATAAAAAGTTGTAAGAATATAAAGTATAAAACCTTGCTAAAGTGAAAATTCTAAAAAAATGTCAAGTTTAACAACTTGTAAAAATATAAAGTATAAAAACTTATAAAAATATACAGTATAAATACCAAATGGGATTAAATGAATAATATAAGGACGTGGTAATTTAAATCAACATACTTACATAAAATACAGTTTTTGGTATGTATAGGGTAATCTATTAATACTTCATATTGCAGCATGCATGTTCATTTTATATTAAAAACACTTTTCTAAAAACTGTTCCTTTTTGGTAAATCAATATTTTAGTAGTTTTTCTTTGTGAAAATGTGTTACCTTTTTTTAATTTATTTATTTTTTGATTTTTTTAGTCATTGTTCTTTTTTATTAGTGACTATTAATAATCATGTGAAAATGCAAAATATGGTGCAAGAACAAAATTGTCTGCAAAATAACAGCTTACAATACAAAATGGTTAACTAATTATTATATTTTGGAAACTACGAGTATTCGATCATTTAGTGTTTTTTCTTAGTCCTCCTCACTAGGAGGTCATGTGCTGACTAAAGTTTTTGTTTGAAAGTTTTATTTACTATGTACTTTTGCTATTTTTGATTTATTAAATTTGCTACCGGTTGTGTTTTAAGAACGCCAGTGAATGACACGGTTGTGTCGAAACAGGTAGCGAATTTAATAAATCAAAAATAAGTACATAGTAAATAAAACTTCCAAGCAAAATGTCTAGAAATTGCTATATAGTGAATGCCGAAAAAATACAAGAAACTGACTAGAGTTATTTACTTTGATGACATTTAATTTGGTGAGTCTTCTGTGTCGTTGTTAGTGCTGTTTTTTAAGGTTGTTTCATTGATTTCTTTCAGCCAGACTTTAATTCTTGACTAGTACTCATTAAGCTTTTATATTCGTTTTATATCTGCGGAAGGGTGTTGTGAAGTTTTGTTGCAAAATATATGTAGTTTCTTTGTCCGAGAGTGGTTTTATAACGTGGAATGTTTTACATCATTTTGATTCGACCTACTGTCATGAATACGTGGTTTAGTTGGGGGTTTCGTATTTTTTAATATATGTGTATATATTGTGAAATAACACAATTTAATTAAATAAAATATATTTGCCATGCCGGGATTTGAACCAGCGACCTTCGAATTCATAGCAAAGGATCGTAACCAATCAATCAATATCTTGTTCACGTCATGAGAAGCGACAAATACAAGATTACACAACACGACAGGGAAAGAAAAGGAAAACGCCGCACTTCATGGCTCCGAAACCTTCGTGACAGGTACGAGTGCAGTTCCACTGAGTTGTTCCGGATTGCAGCCTGCAGGGTGCATAAAACCTCAATATATAATTTACGATTTCAAGAAATCAATTATGGTAGAAATTCATACTTTCCAAAGTAAATTCATTAAGAGCAACCCAATAATCATGGACAATCCACTTTTTTATATTAAAAACAAAAATCGCATTACCGGGTTACAACTGACTTACGATATTTGAATTCGTCCTACTACCATCATTATAAGCGGAAGAGGTTGCTTGTGTAATGATGGAGGACTTAGCTAATAGAGGATTGAACCTGCGGCGCTTGGGTGGAAACCTAACACTTAGGACCGCTAGACAAAGAAAGTAGGTTTCTAACGCAGGTCACTTCCTTAAATAAGAAATGTCTTTCTATTGGCTTCATTTTTAGTTTCTTTTCAGTTCGCCTTCTATATTCTTGATACAGTTAGATTAGAATATTACAATAAACAAACCTTGTAGTTATATAACAATTAGAATTTGAGTTTCTTAACTCTTGGGAATACAATGTATAAAGTATTGTATACTTTTTAATAAAAAAAAACTCCTTAATTTTTTTTTTTTAAACTTTCATATTTTCATTATAATAAAACTCTTCTTAAAAATGCTCTAATTAATTTTAAAGAATAAGCACCTCACTGACCAACACACTTACACTACAAGGACAAGAACCTCAAATATACGAGTACTAAGCATTCTAAGATTAAATACATCTTTTGGCCAGAAAAACCATAAATTCCATTCTATGAAATTGTATATTTCCCTTTTAAATGATATTAAAAATACCACGAAGATACAAATGTTTAAAAACTACATCAAAATATGGCTAGGTAAACATGAAGATGGAGAAATCACAAAAAATATGAAAACAACATTAGTGTTAGTAATGCCAATACAACAACCTGCAACCAAGCCTCGGAACAGCAATCCCTAATGAGGAGGAATGTAAATATAGGAAAATATTATAATATACTTATTCTTAAAATCATAAATATTAATGTATCTTAAATAGTATTTATTTTTTTTTAATATAAATAGAAGTTATACAAATGCTTTTGGGTTTTTTTTTTAAGTAATTTAGGCCTGTTTCCGATTTGAATTTCTTTATGTTAACCTACATCGTTAAAATATTCTCATTGAAAAGGTAGGTTCCTACCTACTTCTTCAGTTGTATAATATTTTACTTATTACTTATTACTAAAGGCTTTCAATACCTAATCAAGAAAGCAATGCCAAAGTCGACCTGATACGATCATTTAAATCACTCGAAATACCTACATTAAGTTCTCACCTCATTTATACCAAAATCAAGATGAATCTCCGATAATCATCGAAGAAATAACAGTTGGAGAAATAAGTTACAGGAAGCGGTTAAATAATAAAGCCGGGTATAATGACCCGAAACAACTTAATCGTTTTGGAAAAATCTGTGTCCTTCTTTGAACGCAATTACTCCCTTCTACTTCACCACCGCTACCCATTGCCTATCCATTTCCAATAAGACAAAACGCGGTATCCCTCAAAGCTCTGAAGCAGGGCCTCACTTATAATAATATTTATTTATAAATGCTTCATTACTAATATTTAATTAATTACAAATTAGGAACGATTTGAAAAAATATTAGAATACCTGCGTTCTTTTATTTTATAAAATATAAAACAAATGTTTTTAAGAAAACATTTTTCTAGAGTAATTTTATTAGTACCATTTTCGCGAAAGGAATTTTCGAGAGCGCTTTGCAAAATTATAGAATCCTATTAATATAAATTTAAATTTTGTAATTCTTGGTTAAGTAAAAAATTTACTGAAATTAAATATTGGTATGAACGAGTAGTTGTATTTTTATTAGAATTTGACAAACATTTAAGAATGGAAAAATCAATGTTTAGTGGCATTTCGGGAAAACAAAAAATATTTGATTAATTTTATGGACTGTTCCTCAAATAAGGGTTCTAGTTTTTGTTTTTTATTTTGTAAACACGTTTTTCTGAAGAGGTTCGCTATGAATCCCCATTCGCAATGGTCTGTTATTTTAATTCTCATTTGTTCAACTGGGAGTTAATTCTAGTGTTATGGCCTGATTAAACATAACTCCTATTCTAATAAATGTAATATCAATAGTAAAAAACGATAAAATAACCACTGTTAAAATCTTTTCTTCTCAAAGCTTAATTTTTTAATGAAACTGTGTTTATCTAAAGTGATTTGCCAGGTAAGTATGTTTTCTGCCTCTGTACGTACCATACTGAGAGATACTGGGAAGTAATGTGTGTACAGCGCTCTTGCGGTGATTTTTTTTTCATAAAAACGGTGCTATACAAATCATCCACTTTATTATTAACGCAACGTTCGAACTAGATATAAATTAAAAGAATAAAAAATCTTACTAACATTGCTAACACTTAAAAAATAATCAAATGATTCCCATAAATTGGTTCCACTTACCCGTTATAGGTATATTATATTTTTTACAAATAATTAATAATTAATAAATTAACAAAAAAACGTTGTGAAGAAGGCCAGCAACTCGAGCAAAAATATACCCAACTATTTCAGTTCTTAAATTTTCTATTCGTGGGTTAGATAGGTATATTGTAAACATTTCCAATTTCATTTAAAATAGCAAAATCGCCAACCCTATTCCTCCCTTTAATGATCTCGTATATTTTCCCATTCCCCCTCCCACTCTATCCCACAACTACAAACTACCGGATATAATAGAGCTCCCAGGAGATCAGAAAAGATGAGAGACGAATGACAGGCCTACCGCATCGACTGAAAACACGGAATAACTTTTTATAACACCTCTTGCGGTTAACTTTTTACGGCTCAAGCTTTTTTAAATGCGTTTATTGTTTAGTAGGGACAGATATGGGATAGGGGTTATAATCATTATTTAAGATTACAGGACCTACCACCCGAATGACCGACTGGATTTGATATAATAATTTGGTTTGATTGACAAGCTTTAAAAAGATGAATGTCTTTATTTGACGGATGTCATTTCGGTTTCCGTGTTGTGGTGATTACCGGATATTGTGCAGGTAGAAGGTAGAATAATCTAGAAGTTGCGTTGGATTCTTCTTTGGTTGGACCTGCCAACTTTCTATTGGACCGATAAAAAATTCGCATAATCTTGCGACGGTCCTAATAATTATACTGGATGTGCAAAATGATCACTTCGCATAGTTATTGCAAAACATGTAAGAAACTTATCTATGCAAGTAATATTATGTAAAATGGATAGATAATATACCAAGATATTTTCCAATTATATGGAAAATAATATAACTAAAAGGGATTTGAACTGATATGGAAAGTTTACTCGTACGCTGAACATTGAGCAAATAAGAAATGTTTTGTTAATACTATGGTAGGTATTAATAATTTGTATTTCTGTTCACGTCTGAGTGAAATTGGTACTTAAAAATACATTAATTAAGAATCCGAAAAAATAATTGATCTCCAATTAGCGTGGTTCACCGAAAACGCAGTTAAAAAGCTCCGTTCACTTCGGGTAGGTACCTGGTAGCTACCCAGAATCCGAAATACTCGTGTGTAATTGAGTGTCAGTACGTAATTAGGGAGTTCAGAGAACTTAACCCTTTTTTTAACAGTTTAAAGAGGTCTTTCACATCCTTTTCAGTTTAGTAGGGCACGAAACACGGACCCATAATTTAATACAATGTATGTAGACACATTAAAAAGATAGACAAAATTGTGCTGTTATGGATATATAGTTGTTTGTTGTAAAATTAGAACAATAGAGAGGGGAGAAGACCTTTATGTAGCCATTAAACTTATGACGTTTCATTGTCGGTTCTCAGCTATTACCGCAAAAAATAGAAGTTATTTACAACCTTATTTAGGGGAGCCTTGCCTGGGGACGCAGAGCTCCCAATAAAGGATAGTCGCTTTCCAAATGCCCCCTCAATCTTTGCGGAAATTGATGAAAAACCAGAGAATACGGAAACAGAGAATACGGATCCAATTATAAAATAATACCTAGAAATACTTCAAAAATAGGTCCACCACAACTCGTTGCAGGTTAACAAAGGTAAAACATTGAGTTGACTCTCGTGAGACAAGTCCTTGTTCCAAAAATCCGCCTATGCTCACATTCGCCATATAGAAAATACAAGAATATGGAAAAGGATTTAAAAAAAAAAAGAATTTACCATTAAGTCTATCCTTCACCACCTGGTGCGCAAAGGCCGCCGCTGCCGCCTGCCGTGGATCCATAGACAGCCCCCATGGCAAGGAAGCCAAAGCCCTCTGCGCTGGTACCCTCAACACTCCTCCTCCAGACCCGTAGAATCCTGGAACACCATACCCCACCCCCATAGGCCCCATGAAACAGTTTGCCATCCCATTTTCACTCAATCTCCTATACTCCTCCCTAGCGTTTTCCATCTCACTTTCAGCGGCATTAGTTAGTCTTCTATATTCATCTTTAGCGCTTTCTGATTCATTATCGTTATTGCTTTCGTCGTTAGTTCGTGCTCTTCTGAATTCATCTCTTCCTTGTTCTGAATCATTGTCACTTCTCAGTCTTCCTTCTTCATCTGTGGTGTCTTCGTTTGAATCTCTTCTATGTATTCTGTCCATGAGTTCATCCACTCCTCTTCTGGCGACGTTCACAAGGTTCTTTTCATCGTCGAAAGACTTCCCGAGTAGCCTGGATATGCTGAATGGTAAGGAGATTTGTGCTTGATGGGGTTGTGATGAGATGTGACCTCTGTGAAGGTCTGAAGGGGATATTGAATGCATGTTGAGCCTATTTCGAGGACTATAAGACTCTGAATGTTTATCTGATTCGTGGTCAGATTGGTCACCACCAGCAGACAAGCGACTATCTGTATCCACGTTAATCTCTTCGTGTTCGTCTTCTGAATGTAATGAGGACATTTTGATGTCAAATATTGTTTTTTTTTATAATTTTAAATGCTTTCTTTATATTCCAATCATTATCTAAGTCATTTTAAACACATTCAGCAAAATTAACACATTTTTTAAATACCCAACAAATAAACTTGTCAAAGTCTTTAAAACACCGTTGCTTTTTAGGGACAACACCAATTATTCAATTATACAATTTTAAAATCCCCCTTTCAAAAAACAACTGTCAAAACAGAACCAAAAATATCTTCGTCACTTTACCGCGTTTTTTAATTATAACACTTTCAAATTAGAATCCCATGGCAGCTGTCGCGTTTAAAAATCCGCCGTCACCTTAAAATTAAAAGCGGCCTGTATCGCGTAGAATTTTAAATATTTTGGCTATTCACTCGAAAGTACAAAGGAATGTCGGTACTTTATTATCTTATAACAATGAAGATAGCTCGAGAAATCAGTTGAGTTAGAACCGATTTAGCTGCGATTTCGGACGAATTAACTCCCACCAATCCGGCAGTGGACCCTTCACTACTGCTAACCGATTCACACTGAATGTTCCGAGCCGTTGGAGAAAGAAGAACGAAGCCTGCAAGAGGGGGATAGCTGAACCAAAACAGCTACTTCAACGTTATAAGTGAGAGGAGTTTAGACATATTTCTGGCATTGTGTCGTCATATTAGGGGAGTATTTTTATAAAGAGGTGTATACACTTTTCGCTTTATTCATTCCATTTATTGAAGCGCGGATTGCGATTAATGATTCGTGTAGAATTATTATTATTGGTGGATAGAAGAAGACAGAGGTTATTATAATTTTGGTAGATAGGTATAGTGAAATATTACAGAAGTATTGTTATTGTTTTCTGTGAATAATTTTATTATTATTTCAATGATGTTCAGTGACTATTTACGCCTAAATCGTCGCGGGAGGATAGGCACTAAAAAATAATACAACAAAATTAAATTTTATTGGGTTTTGTCTATTTGAAATGAGGTTGAATAAAATTGTGAGAAATATTAATATTGCATATTTTCGACAAATTAAAGCCTACATCATTTCCTAGTGACTATTTATTACTTATACCTGTAGATAAATATAGGTGTAGCTTGGCATTTAATTGTAGATATTTATTATTTTGGAATTAGGTACAAAAAATACAAAATATCATTACTATGACAAAACCAAGACTTTGTCTTTGAAATGTGTTCTTCTTGGTTCTTGACATTCAAATGTGGTCACGTATTCGCGTTTGACAGTTCGTTTTAAAGCAACGAGGAAAAATATCAAAATTAGTTATCTTGCTTTTTTTAAATATTTATAATTTTGAACTGCGGTTTTTGTATTTTTTTTTTTTTTTTTTAACTATATTCCTTGCAAAGCATTAAATAATGAAAAAAGTTTAAACCTTTTATGTTACCACTAATTTCTGAACACCGTTTGGTTAAAGTAAAAATATGCGGTTGAACCATTGTGTTTTTTTAAATCTTACTTTGATTTTCCTATGAGTCATCTTTGTGTTGCATTTTAAAACCTTTTGTCTACTTTTAAGAATCAGAATGTGTCGTTTTTGACTGTTCATGAAAGTCTAATTATTCAAGATTAGGTACTTACCTATCAGAACCATAATTCAATAACCGAAATAAACAAATGGTGCTTCTAATTTTCTAGAACCTATCTAGGTGCTTACCTACAGATATATCACAGTTAAATACCTATATATTTATTGGTAAGTACCTACCCACTCAGATGTATTAACGATCAATAAAACAACTTCGTATTATGGGAAATATTTTTTAAAAAATTGTTTAATCCTCTTTTGTACGCCTGCAAAGAGAAATTTTTGAATGTATATATATATTTAATTAGGGATAAGGTATAGTTTATTTTCTTTTCATTTTACATAACAGACAATTTTCAATTGACATTTTTATATCCGAAAAAATATCGTAGAAAATATAATTGTGTATTCTGTAAATCGGAAAGGTTTTTTTTATAGAAAAATCTCTCTGTTTTTCAAATCTCAACTTGTAGAAAAAAAAGCTGTCTAAAAAAGGAGTAGGCAGGTGAATGAGTCAGCGATTTTTTAAAAATAAACTCCGCTAATAACAACGGGAATGTATTTGCTCCAGAAAATCCTAAAAGTTGAATAAAAAAGCTACTTTATGGTTTTATAACAAAGATGCTGTATTTCTTTATTTTTCCACAAATTCTTAAGCAATTCCATTTTTTCTTTTTTCTTAACGAATCGTACTGCGTTTTGCAAGCCGGGGTAGGTACCTACTAAATACATCCATAACAAATATCTGTCTTTTATAACGCCATAACCCGAAGAAAGAATCGATATAAACTTGACAAGATTGGCTTTCAATTGAACAAAAAATATTTAGAAAAATGGGTAGGTACTTTCCTGTAATTAAACTTTTGTTTTCGCTATGCAATCTTTGTTCGTCGGAATAAAATTGTCCACAAATTAAATAAATAATACACTTGTATGCCATTAGGATGTAGGCGATCTAAGTATCTAAGTAAAGTTTGACACACTTATCTTTGCACTTGCCAAAAGAGGAAATATCGACGAAAAACTTATTTTTTTATCCTTTTGTAATCACAAAATATACACCAGCGACGCCAACGATTGCAAAATTAATTGTGTCAATCTATAGGCACAGTTACTACCTACCCACCAATGTACCTTATGTTGAGTTCCCACTTTATCTATTCTATGATCTACCTCATTGAACGAACCTTTCTATGTTAGACATGAATTGTAGCGCGTTCGTACTTGCCCTGTATCTATTCTATTTCAATTCATTTGTATTTGCGGACCTCAAAGTGACGCAGCAAATCTTTGAAAGGAAGTATGTTTTTCTATTATTTTATTTTACATAACCATAAACATTACTCTACTGTGCACAAAGGGTGGCTTTCGCATAGCAACTGCCGTTCACACGGTTCTCTTCTATCATTCTATGGTCTATTTTAAATAGAATAGAACAAAAGTTGGAGTCGATTCAACTTTGAGCTCCTGTTCTGTCGGGCATTCTATTAATAGTAATAATAATAATAATAATATTTTTATAATTTGTATAGCGCCGTTTTTGTGAAGGCGCCGTACATTCTTTGCCCAATGCTATATCTTATCACTGACTATAGACAGTCTATTATCACTTGTGGTTAACTAATTGCATTCACCGGTTCATCGATCTGTAATACCTATAACTAACTATATGTACAATGCATTTGACCCATGAACGTGATGCCGCGTTAAAATATACATGTTAATAATTTTATGTACTTGCGGATAATATTATACAGGACCTTACTTACCTGGCAGGTCACTTGAGATGAACACTGTAGTATAGATAAATAAGTGTTAAGATGTTTTCACTGTTTGAAATACATAAAAAATATATTTTTTTATATGAATACCGCACAAGAGTCTCAACTGCTCCCAAACTGAGCCAGTGAGACTATGGCATCCCCAATTGGGGAATGTTGTGATGCTGAAGGTATTGGGGAGGGGAAGGAGAAGAGGTAGAGGAAGGTGGGGAAATACCTGGCTATTCAGGATCTGGTCTCTCAAGCAACGTTTCAATTCTGAATGGTGGTCTTTCTTTATCTTCCACTCTGGAACGTGCGCAAATATACCATATATTATATTTTTAAATTAATTAATTATGAAACAGAACAAATTAATTAAATTAAATTTTGATTTGAACCCGCGACCTTCGGATTCGTAGTCAAGAGCCTTACCTCTTGACCATGGAGACCGTCAAAGATCATAAAAATAGATGAGGTGGAAACGTAATTTAAGTAATTAGAACTAATGAAGAGCACATCTAGCAAAATCTACACCGCTGGTGACAAGAGTAGATGCACCTCAAACAATCGCGTCATTGCGTCGCTTGTGGTTTGGAGAGAATTTTCACTTTTGAATGAAAATATCCGCGTCCCAGTGTCTTCGGTTGCAACACTATTCAAAATATGGGTATGCCCCGATAGCTCCGTTATGACCTCTCCCTCTGTCTCATAAACGTCACACGTAACGGAACGAAAAATCACGACGGAGCTCTCAATGGCATGCACAGGCAGGTTCTCATTGTTTTCTGGTTATTGAACAATACGACTTAACAAATAACGCAAGATTAGATATCATTTAACAGGCAGATTGGCAACATGACGCCATGACAGATGTTCTAACACGATGGAATGGACTGTAGATAGATTTAAACAATAAAACAATATGTAGTATATTTGTAGCACGTTCCAGAGTGGTGGATACTGTCAGTATCGCTCTGGTGAAAGACCACCATTCACGATCGTGTTTGGTGACAAGATCTGAATAGCCAAATACTTTCCCATCTTCCTTCTCCCCCATCTCCTTCCCCCCACACTACCTTCAGCCTCACAAAATACCCCAATTTTGGATGCCATAGTCTCATTGGCTCCAAGCGGTTGGAAGCAGTTGGGTCTCTTGTGTGGTATCAAATAAAAATAAAAATTATGTTATTTTTTTGATTTATTTTGTAAATACCTATTAGTTTCAATTTAAGAAACGTTTGTACGTAATCATAACTTAGGTAATAATTACAGTAAATTATATAAGTAATATCTAAGTATAATACATATAGATATAGCATAAGAATAAAGTCACAGCATTCACAGTCCTCCTCACTAGAGTTCCCTATTCTGAAGCGGCCTGATTTTTTGTTGTGTACTAAGTATCTAGTTGTCATACATTGTCTTCATAATGTTTGCAAGTTAATTATCACTCACTTCTCTCAGCCATGTTTTGACTTTAGTCTTAAATATACTTTTATTGATTTGGTGAGGCGTTATACTTTGTAGTTTCGCAGCATAAAATTTAATGTTTCTCTGTCCAAGGCATGTATTCAATTTGTTAATAACCAGTATATTTTGTTTATTGCTTTGGTTCAGTATTTCTGTTGGGCAATGGAGTATTCCGACACCTATACGAGTTAACTTAGAGGTTAGATTATGTAAGGTTAGATTAGTTGGAGAAACGTTAAAGTTTACTTTGTCCCCTGTCTTAAAGTGTTTCGAATGGTTACCACTGTCGCCATGTCTCCCCCGCTACGAAAAGACATTTCAGAAACAGAGCATCTATGGGGGAAAATTGTAGGGACTTACCTACCTACAAAGTAATCTGTACAGTCTGTATCATCACTGTAGTGATATTCTGGTCATCAACACAAAAACGTTGGGTTCTTTGTAAAGCCTCTTTTGGCCTCTTCCATAGATAAATTTGTAAATCTTTAAAGATAAAATAATAAAGAAAGATGTCTTTATTTTAAGATAAATTGACCGCAGTACTAAATGTTATTACGCAAGTAGGTACCATGATAAATTAATATACCTAATATTACATAAACTTTAGCTTAGTGCGTAGCATTCTCGAGAGTGGATCTCAGGTATGGGGGCCAGAGGACACTGTCTATGTACTAATGGTCGAGAAGATACAAAAGAAATTTTTACGATACCTCTACATGAGAGAGTTTGGTTTTTACCCATGGCTGTTTCCAACAGCATTTATCTCGGGAATGCTCTCAATACAAGATATTCTGGCTAAAATAGGATTCTATGTCCCGGATAATTTTTGCGCGAGGCCGCCAACACAGGCTTTTGATTCTTCCTAGGTGCAGAACTAACTTACCAATAGTGATGCCCTTGGGAAGAATCACCAGGTTAATTAACTGCCTCGCAGGAAATGTGGATATTTTCCACATGTCCTACAACGTATTTAAACGTGAAATATCATCATAGTAAACCTACATTTGAAATTTTTCTTTTTTGTCCCACTTGTTAACTATTCACTTTTTGTAACTTTTACTTACCTATATTGCAATGTATTGGTTTATACTGTTTTTGCAAATAAATAAATAAAAAATGAATTTTTCAAATCATTGTTAATGATTTTGCCAATATTCCTGGAGACATCATTGAAAATTAAAGTATGTAACTACCTACTAGGTAGGTTTTTATCTCTTAACGGCAACTATCTGTCTTTATCAATATTTAGTTGAACATGACATCATGATACGATATCGTTTCATTGCTCATAAGCATATCCTGTAGTGGCGTGCGGTCCATAAAGGCTGAAACGCTGTGCCTACCCCAATAAAAACGTACCATAAGGAGTATTTAAGGCAACAAATTTTCGAATGCATTAATGCACAATAATTCATACCCAATCTATAAAACTACACACAGCCTACTTTGGTTAAAGAGCAATGCACGCCACTGATAGTCTGCAACTGAACACTTTGCCAACGCTTGGATTTTTTTTTTCCTGTTGTTTTTTTTTCCTGATAACCCACTTGAAGATAAGATAAGTTAAAAATATATATGTAGTAACTGAAGTACCCGGGGTTATGAATGGTTTGGAGTAAATTTTTGAGGTTATGATGTGTTTCCCCTACCCCTGCCCCTACCCCTACCACTTCCTTGTAAATTTCCTCTTATTTTGAATCTACAAATGTACGACATTTCATCGAAATTCTGCCTTAAGGGATGGGAATGTTTTTTTTTCAAAATCTCATGTACCTAAATAGTGACCTTCCTCTTGTTATGGAGGTCAAGCATACAATTTTTTTTCAATCTCGGAATAAAACTGTAGATTTCTATGAAAAACAAACACACACATGGACACTCTTCTTTTAATATACATATATGGAAAATTTCACTGACGTCACTAATGTCGATTATGCGGACTGAAAAAGAAATTAAGTGTGTCAATCTGCAAGTCGAACCATCAACGAAAAAACTTTAAAAATAATAAAAATCACACATCAAAATAATCATATAGAACTAGCAACATCAAAATTTCAATATACATAATTCAAATACATATATATATATATTACATAATTCAAATACAAAAATAGAACAAGTTTCGAAGCGATTATATTAGATGAATAAAGAATAATAATAATAATTCTAGATTATCGACACCACGTGGCCTCTTGCCGTCTCCATGGCAACCGGGCGACCAATGAGAAGCCGGCGCCTCCCAGCCGGGCCACGCCCCCCCCGCTGCACTGATTGGTTGAGGGTCGGATTTGATTATGAAGGGAATTGGCCCTGATGTAGCTATAGGGATTGCAATTCCCGAAAAACTGATTCTGTTGGAAAAATCGTAATTTTTTCATTATTAACAGTTCTTTCATGGTCAAATTGATTTAAAATATCAAACTAATTGATATTATGCCAGTAAAACGATCCCCAAATCAAAATAGGTGTTTTGTGGGTTTATCCATGTACCTGAAGTAAGCAATTTTTATTCCTTCTGGTAAAATAGATCAAACAATTTCAAATACCGTTTTTTTATTTGATTTAAGGTATTGTTTTTCTTTTTTACAAATATGCAGATGTTCAAAAAAGGTAAAAATTATATAATATAGATGTTCCTCACCATAAAGAAACAATATTCTAATGTTTGCTAAGGGAATTTCGCGTAAATAATAAAATCATATAAAAATATTATGTTTTGTTGCCGTTGGTTTTTTCACCGTCATATTATATTATATTATATTATGCGCTTGTATATTATGTTATACACTTGTATATTATATTATGCACTCATATATTATGTATCATGTACATTAGACTATTAATATTTTAATTAATAAAAATAAAAAATTTATTATCGTCATCTTAAAAACTTTTCGGTTATAACTCGTCCTTGTCATGCACTAATATATTATTATACATACGTGTATATACATCATAAATATGTTACACTTATATTCCTACTATATATATCATATTCTTTTTTGTTATCTTAAAATATTTTTCTATCTTTCTGTACACAAAATCGTGTAAAATATTAAAATGTTTAAAAGCCCATCAGGGCGTTAATAATGAATAAATAAATAAAATAAAATAAATATAATGCAGCAGTGAAAAATATGAATCATTTGTTTAAAATTAGTTATGTGTTTTAGTAACTAATAATATTAATAATTAAAAAAAAAACTCAAGGCATGTAGAAAATTGAAAAAGAAGAAAATAAATCAATTATTACAACAAATAAAGGACTGTTGCAGTAGTTTGAGGTAATATTTCATTTAAACTGAATATCGTGAATATTTTCAATGGATAGTTTTAGGATTTGAAGGAAGATTGTGATAATAAGTTCTTCCAAAACAGAGGTAAGTATTTTGAGTATACTTAGTATTCGATTTTAATATTATTCTGATATATTGCGGATATAATAAAATGCACGTTATATAACAATTTTTCTTTAAAATATTGAATGATTGAATATTGTAAAAAAGTTTCAGTAGAAAATGTCGATGGTTTATTTTATTTATTTTTTTATTCATTAAACACATTATTCATTTTACTGGCCTATCTGTGGCTTAGGAGTAAAAAAGTACTGATTTTAATTAAACTGGCAATATTAGTTTTTTTTATTAAATCGGTAAACCTAGATCACACTTTTTGGGATTGTCTTTTTAAGAATTTTCAGCCGTTCTTCCGGAAGATAACACGTGATTTGTAACGAATTTTAAAGAAACTAATGTCACATAAGACCTTTCGAATCCTAGGCCCCAGACAGGCCAGTAAAATTGTTTGGGTATCTGTACCCTTAAAAAGGAAAAAGTTAGATAATTTTCACCCGAACTAAGGAAAATTGACATTACTTAGAGCATACAGGCATGCCTACAATATACTTGTTTCGGCTTATATGTTCAGTGACGACAACCGTCATCAATTAATACGTCTATAAGCATCGTTTAATAATACTGTTTTTTTTTTTAAACATCGATAAAATATCGATAAATAATTTAATTTCCGCAAAATATCGCTGGCCCCATCCCTAGCCTACCCTTTGTGATGTGTTATCATAGAGCTCAGTTTCGCTTGGCCCGGTATTAATTCCGGGAGGCATTCAATTGTTGGTGTTTATACGCCATAAGGCCGGTTCACTCTTTACAATTCAACGGTTGATGTAAATCGTGTAAACGCTTCTAGGGAGCGTTCATACTGTTGAATTCAACAACTGGTTTATTTAAAATTTAGATATCCAATATTTCACGTTTTACATTTAACTTTATTTTTTACTTGTATTTTCCCTCGCATATACTTGTGGTATGACTTTTCTTTCGATCGAGTTTAATAGAATAAAAAACACACTTAGTTTTTTCATCCTTTTTTAATTTTTTTTTAAATTTGAAAAGCCTTTACATATTTTAAATGAAAAAAATATACCAAAAAGCATTTGCATGCAATTTATAAATGTATCTACCGATTCTGAAAATTTTGAGTTGATATTTTATATTTGCATAGATAGGTGCGTATCTACTTACCTCACTTACTTAATAAAAAAAAGCGTAACAATGTACGGACTGTTATACATAGAAATAGGCAATAACAAGTCTATTTCCATTTAAATCGATGGAATTCCAAAAAACGATAATCGCTGAGTGCACACTCGGCGCCCAAACCTAAAGACGAGTTGAAATGTTCCCAGGGCAATAGAAGACATAATACCAAGTTATGGGTTTTGAATGATTTAGGGATTATAAGTAAATTTAAATACGATCATTATTTTCACGACGCCCCCTCGGAGATTGCACCTATGTTTTTGCACAGTATGAACGTATGGCATCTCCGGCGCTGCCTTCAATAGACGCATACTCGTATTCTTGCTTTGTTATGTACAAATATTCTTTAAATTTATCTTTGTTATTATACACGCTCATAAGGACACTTTATTGCTTACATATTTTTCATATTACAATCTACGTGTTATGGATAATAATAATAATAATTGGATGACTTGTATAGCGCCGTTTTTGTGAAAAATCACCTCAAGGGCGCTGTAGAAATATTTCTTAACTAATTATGTACAAACAGATACAGAAAAACATAAAAATTTATAATATGTAAAAGCCGAAAGGCATTAATGATTCAAAAATAAAAATTAATGGTCACAATATTACACGGTGAGTCTTAAGGAAAGAAGAGGGACGAGACAACCTTTCACTCGCTTATATCAACCCATGAGCCATGCTCTTTCATACTCCTGGACGAAATAGATCATTGAATAGAAGAGGTGGGAACCCGCCTTAATATGATCGTAAGTGGGCAAGTTTTTACGGCAGTTTCTTGACTGTAATGTATTACCGGCAAGAAATTCTCGTAAAAACTTGAATGATCAAAACAAAAATATATAAACATTTTTTTTTAAATCCAGAGAACCGATAAGGTAGGTATCTATATAGGTACTGCCTGAAATTTTATAGTAGACAGAAGAAAAGGGCACTGCGATCGTTTAAAACTTTTAAATGACAACACCAAGATGGCTAATAGGATAATCTAAGTTTAAAAAAGTCCAAATTATCCAAGTGCATATTTTTTACTTTCACCAAACAGTAACCATAAATTAGTGGTACTTCCCGCAAGGAGATCATTTTCTAATACAATTTTAGTTTAATTCTTTATTATTATTATTTAACGCTTAGCAAATGCAATCGTTTTTACATTTCTGAAATTTGTGTATCGAAATAGCCATGTATTAGATGTTAAATAAATAAATAAAAACAAAATAAAATTCACATATCAAAATTATAAATAAAAGAGTTTAAAAAAAATTATTGTACTATTTTTCCTGTGGACGTTATTATTTGTTTACTAATAATAAGCTGTCAAACTCGAATGTGAGGCATAACCTCAAATCTTAGTGTAAATGGTTATAATTATTGTTTCTAAATCGGCATAAATACATGTAAAAATATTCTATGTTGGACACGAGCTTCCTGGCTCGAAATTCTGCTAAACAACACTTGAAATCGACAAAAACCTTGATTTTGCCATAATAATGAACAGTTTAGTTCCAATTGACTAAATGTCTACAATAATTTGCCAAGTTGTACCCACCTTAACGGCCGCATATTCTCCCCGCATACTCAATTTACCAATTTGGACGTACAGAAGAAATAATCTTTTGGGGGATCAATTGTCCGAGGGATCAACTGTCCGATGGAGTAACTGTCGGAGGGATCAAGTGTCGGGGGGATCAACTGTCGGGGGGCCAACTGTCGGGGGATCAACTGTCATGGAACCGGTACATAATATGTGATTATACATTAACAAGTTTTCAAAGCAAATATATGAGAAAAAAAAAATAAATAAATAGAATCAAAAGAGGACGTACAGCAGAAATAATCATTTAGGGGATCAACTGTCGGAGGGATCAACTGCCGAAGGGATCAACTACCGGGGGGCCAACTTTCGGGGGATCAACTGTCATGGAACCGGTACATGATATTTGATTTTACATTAACAAGTTTTCAAAGCAAATACGAGTATGAAAATGAAAATAAATTAAAATATACATATATGAACAAAAGGAAAATAACATAATCTAAAGTACAGGCTCGAAATATGCACATAGTTATATACAATTAAAAAATGTACGTAAAAATACATGTCTAACAATATTTTACAAGAGAGAAAAACTATGCCCATATAATTGTTTTTATTTTTTATTATTATTATTTTTTATTACAAAGTATACAATACATTATCCATTGTATTCCCAAGAGTTAAGAAACTCACTGTGAGATCACATGCAGAACCTGCAGTACAATTCTTAGAAACAAACATACTTAATATTTAAGATACACAATTAACAGCGCCCTTGAGGTGATTTTTCACAAAAACGGCGCTATACAAATCATCCAATTATTATTATTAACATTCACAGTACATTAACAACATTTACAACAAATAATTTGCATTTTTAATAAAGACAAAGTTTAGCAGGATGGCTATCAGAACAAAGTTGGTAGGTACTTACAATAAATAGTTTTCCAAATAGCATTAAAAAAAACGGATTTCTGAAAATTATTTAGAGATTTATTAGAAGCTTACACATGTCTTAATTCTTCGAGCAATTTGTTATAGTAGGTGTAGGCAATGTATTCCAATGATTTCAGTCCAAGTTTTGACGAGTGTATTTTTGATATGTGTAGTTTGTTGTGTTGTCGTGCATTATATTGGTTAATTAATGGGCACGGCACTAATTATCAATTGGACTTAGTTATGCAGAAAGCGTCCAACCCAAAAAGACTGAAGCTGAGAAAACGGCGTTTGAAAAATACAAATATAAAAGCATATTAGTACATTTGTGGAGTGAAAGCAAAATTAACCAAAATCTATTGCATTTGGAGCTCGAACGTTTTCAGCATATAAAAATCTCGTTTTTATCTGTAGGAAAACATGAAAAAGTCAATTATTCAATTTTTGGGTTGGACGCTTTTTGCATTACTACGTCCAATTAATGCTATGCGCATTGCCTCCCGGTGGAGCTTGCGCCCCATGTGGAAAAACTCTGCCCTAGAACACAGAAATCCATATATAAATATATTTAAATTATGTAGATTGCATAATACTTACTTTAAAATGCAAATATCTCCAGCTCCTGTCATTTGATGGCAATATGAAACGCCCTCTAGTGGCCCGAGTTGTACGAATTGTTTTTTTTACATAAATTTTAATGGATTTTATGTTTAATATATTTATATATATATATTTAAAAAAAAGTTTGTCTGTCTGTCTGTCCTCGATTTTCTCGAAAATTGTTCTACCGATTTCGCTGAAAATGGCACAGTTTGTTCTTATTAGTGGCGGGAAGGTTTAGAGAATACTTTGAATGAATTCCAATATGTAAAACTGTTACTATAAAGTTTTTAAATTAGTATTAAATACATTGAACCCGTCATGTTGTGTTGAGGTTAGCCCATAGATATACCACTCTGGTTAGCCACCATATTCAAAAGATGAATGTTCGTTTGGGTAGAATATTTTCAAAATGGAAAACACAAGTAGGTACCTTTACTATTTGGATATATTTAGAAATAATAAATGCTTGGAATGAAATAAAATTTTCAAATGAATGTTTCTTTATTAATTGATAAACTAAAGTTCTTAAAAACTTAAGACAAGATTTTTGTGCATAGCGCAAAGGGTAACAATTATTATTTTTATAAACAATAATTATTAATCTAAAACACTCATCCAAATTGAAAAAACCTTCCGAGCAAAGATAAATGTCGCCGGCAGGACATTATTTGAGGGATTTAGCCGTTACAAGCCTCTCTCATACTAATAAAGTTGGTTGTTTACAGGTGAAAATATAATAAAAACAGTAATTATTAAAATGGAACACTATTATATATTGATTAACTTGGCGGGTTTGCGATAAGCCGACGTAGCTCAACGGTAGAGCATCTAACCGGACATTAGAAGGGTGCGGGTTCGTGTCCTGCCGGCGACATTTATCTTTGCTCGGAAGGTTTTTTCAATTTGGATGAGTGTTTTAGATTAATAATTATTGTTTATAAAAATAATGAATGTTTCTTTGTTTAAAGATAGTAATACTCGTCACAAGGCATTACTTTCGCTGTCAAATGATTTATGGCACCCAAACGACAAGCAAGAATTCACAACTTCGTAACTTTATTCCCAAAAAAAATATTATCCTGAGCAAGGCCGGGTACACATCAGCTAGTTCTTAATAAATTATAGAAATCTAAAATTTAAAAAAAAATAATAATAAACCACCAAACGGAGCGCGAGCGACGAGCGGCGAGGCTTATAATTGTTAGTACAAACCTAATTGCCTCTTTAATATTTTTTCATTTATAAGGAAAATGGAGTAAAATCGTATGTTGGTTACCCAATATGTATTTATTTTATGATTTTTATAATTTATTCAAAGAATTTGTATTAAAATGTATGGAAAAACACAATTCCGCCAACGCGGGCCACTAGAGGCGCTAGTGTAGCATGTTACCATCACAATGTATGGGAAATGTCAGGAGCTGGAGGTATTGTCATATTTCTATGGAAGAATAATAAAACTCCCAATGAAGAAGTTCACCTTTGTAAGAATAACTTTTACCTCCAACTCAATAATCTCATCCTGTCGGTGGACTTGATTACTTCATGTTCAAACCGCAAATGGTTTTGGGACTTAAAATAAAACAGTTTTGTTCGGCCGCCGTACCGTCATTCGGGAACCTAACCATTACGTAGACATTAAATAACTTTTCTATTTAGGTACCTACTTCGTTGGAAGTATTAGATCGCGGATTCACAACCTTTTAAGCCGTAAGCCTAAATTATATATTCATAATTTGGTCGCGGGCCGCAGAGGGTAGGGTACATACGAGTACATATTCAGCTCGACATGGTTAACTTTCCAGTCGATGGTATTGCTAACTTACTAAAACAGTAACTTTTTAATACATTTATTTTAGAATGCACAGACAAAGCGTCACAGACGAAATTTTTCCACATTATTTAAAGTCAAACCACATAATTCTATCGTTTTAAGAATAGGTATGTAAAAAAAGTCTGTTACTTGAGCGGCTGGTGCAAATCTCTGAAAACAGACAAAATTTTCCCTCTAAACCATTTTGCAAAATAGAACAGAAACCTTTTTTACATTTTTTTTTTATTTGGGCATGTGGGCCTCATGGGCACGCGGGCTGCGGATTGTGCATCGCTGTATTATATATTGCAAGTACGTTAATTTTTTTTTATACTATAGCGGGACTATCGAATTGATGTACCTACTTACCTGCATGGGTACAGTTAAACTTAACTTAATAGTAACGTTGGTTGTGTTAAAATGGTGTGTTTTATTTTTCGTATTCAGACGATCGGTGATGTTTGAACAAAAATCTTCTTTTTTTTAATTTGGGAAATCACGGTAGGTAATAAACACTGTTAGGTAGGTAACAGTGGCGTACATTGATCTATGACCGAGGGTAAGCTGTGTGTTGTTTTTCATGTTCTGATATGAAGTGGGCATTGAATGTTTGAAATTGGCGATTATATTATCTTGCTACTAATAATAATAATAATAATAATAATAATTGGATGATTTGTATAGCGCCGTTTTTGTGAAAAATCACCTCAAAGGCGCTGTATAAATATTTCTTAACTAATTATGTACAAACAGATACAGAAAAACATACTTACCTGGTAGGTCGCTTCAGATGAACTCAGTTTTATTAGAAAATTTAAGTATAGAGATGATGATGATGAGTTTTATAGTTGCTATTTGTTGCTCCCTTTTCTATTGATGTTACATTTATTAGAAGATTGGTGGCACAAGAAGAGTTGGTATTTATTGAAATACTTATAATTGTAAGGACTGGAAAATATTTATAAAATTATGTTTAGGACTGGAAAACATCTATAAAATGACCTTAAAAAGCGTAAGAAGCTTTTGATAGATGGCTCCGGATGGCTCCGGAATTCCCCCATCACGACAATTTTCCGCTTAGCGCGATGGTAGTGGGAGATTTTTGCAGGTTATTCGTAACCCGGGAATGTTTGCCTATCTTTAAATAACTAATAACCGAACCCTGTTTTCTTAATAATTATATTTTATATTATATTAATAAGGTATGTTGAGGTAGTGCAATGCAATGCATTCCATAAATGACTCTTAATAAAGTGTAAATTAATCATATATAAACAATTTAACAATGTAGAACGATTGTGACATAAAATATTCATTTACATTCCTGTGAACTTGGCTTGGTGCAGATTATTTTTATTTCAACTGTAATTTCTCTAGGCGTTTAAATAAATATAGAAATAAAATAAATAAATGTAAAATATTCACATTTTTTTAAAATAAAAAATATTTTTTTATTTTAAAATTCTTTTATTTTATTTAATGCTTTGTTTTTCTTAGGGTAGGCACAGCTTTTCAGCATTTATGAACTGCATGGCACTGGTAAGTCACCACCATAGACTAAATCCGAAATATCATAATTATTTTAGATCTAAACTCTAACAACTACGAAAATCTTGTGAAAATCTTTAAAAAAATCATTCATAATAATATAAATAGAGGTAGCGTTTTTCAAATCATAGAAATTCATTAAAATCTACAAATATTAAAAGTCCAGTAGAAAATTAAACCTGGCCAAAATTATATTTCCTAATTATCTTAGAACTATACTTTTTGAGTTGTTGCACTATCGGACTATACAATCTATGGAATATCGACCGGTCACTGGCTGAGTTTGCATAGCGTTTGGGTCTCACCCAGGCATCGTGAGTTCAATTCCTCGGCTGGCTAAGTCCTCCAACACGACACAATCAACATCTTCCGCTTACTGTAATGGTAGTAGGAGATTTGGGCATGTAGAGCGAATGAACGAAGAAAGGAGTGTAAGAAGAATATATGACGCGAATGTGAATGGAGGAAGAAGCCGGGAACGCCCGAGGAAGACATGGCACGATCAAGTGAATCAAATACTTGAGTCGGGCCATGTCAGAAGTCGGAATAACAGAAGAAAATGTATGAGGCGTTGTATGAATGTGAATGAAGCAAGAAGTGTATGCCAAGATCGAGTTGTTTGGCGGTCCGTCCTCTCTGCCTACCCCTGCGGGGAAACGGCGTGATGGTTAGTAAGTTAGTTAGTTAGTTAGTAGGAGATTTTCAAATATTGTAAGGTTATTCGTAATCAGAGAATATTTGTCTTCCTTTTAAAAAAAAAATTAAAAATGTATAAAAAATTTTATAAATTAATTTCAACCCCAAAGCGAATCTCTTCCATTGTGGATTATTTATATAAACGCCTATCTAGTACTTATTTATTTCCTTTTTTTTTTCTTAAATTACTGAACCGGGTAAGGTAACCTACCTCAATATAATTGATATTTCTGCATCGCAACCCCAAAGACGTCATAGACAATAAATACAATACAATTCTCAATAAAAAATGGTTATTGATTTGTCATTTCCTGCGTTTTATTATCCATAATCCAGCAAAAACAAAGCTCGCTCCATGCTTAATAAAATCCCGGCCACTGAAGAGATACCTAATAGAAATGTCGTATGGGCTTGATCGCTTGATCAGGTGCCCGAGAGGACACTCGTACAGTCTGACATTAAGACCCCGCAATAATCTCTCGAGAATTTAGATTTAGGCAAGAGGGGAGTCTAGCATGGGCTCAGAATCCCGACTGACCGCTGTTGAAAGGCAGATATGATCATTTGAAAGACGGAAAGAGCGCGCTAATATGAACAGCGTTTAGAATAAATGGGCGTAAGTGACAATTCTAAAAATATTAATAAAACACGACATATTTAATTTAGATCAAAAATATCAAGACGAATCTGTTAAGTAGCATTTAAAGAAACACCATGAATTTCTTCAAACCTATAACATGTTAAATCACAGGACAAACCCGTTTTTTTTTAATTTTCGGAGTATAGTTTGCGATTTTTTTTTCTATTGAGGTAATTTCATATAATTACATTTTTAGCCTGTTGACTGATTAGAGATTATCTTCAAAAATTTAAAAAAATATTTTTTTAAGTACATAAAATCTCCAGTTTTTAAGGAATATTTGTAATATATCCATAGAAATTCTATTTTGCCGAGGCTCAAAAAGAGGACAAAAGTTGTTTCATTCATTTTCCTATGAGTCATTATGGTATTTGTAAGCGACCATTGTCGTTACAAGACTGTAAACATGTAGGGTGCTGGTCAAGTCACTTTCTATGCTGGTACGGGGCCGACTATCCTTGAGGCAGGTTCAGGAATCCTTCAGGTGGGAGGCAGGAGAAGTGAAAGACTTTCTTACAAGATGTGACTGGGTACGAGTCACGATTGCTCGTCCGAGTGTGACTGACTTTATTTTCAGAAATTTTCGCTTTTATATCCTTACAAAGTGATACAAAGTTTTCTACACTAGGGGCGCTGCTGAGGCAGACATGTAAATGAGGGGTCCGTGCACGGTACTGCGTTGCCACGGGGTTAGTTGCACTGTCGAAAACCCGCAACACGCCGAATGAAAGAGGGAAGGTCTAAAAAACCTATACCTCTAGTTCTCGTCACATTGACGAAAAACGACGATGCGAAAAAAATTTTTAATGAGTTAAATTCAATATTTCGTCTGAGGATTCAAGTGGAATCCCTGCGTAACAAAGCCCGCGTAGGACAGTGCTTCCGTTGCCAGGCGCATGGACACTCGGCAACGTGCTGTCATGGCACAGAACGTTGCGTGAAATGTGCCGGACCACATCGTTCTTCGTTATGCACGAAGAACAAAGACACACCGGCGAAGTGTGCCTTATGCGAAGGGGCCCATACGGCCAACTACGGAGGGTGCCCAGCAAGGCCCAAAAACCTAAATTTTAACAGAAACCGCAACGCTAACTACGGTAGAAATTACCAGTATAATAAACAGGCGTACCGTCAAAACGCCTATCAAAACAGAGAAAACATAAACCACTCAAATCACCTAAATATGAATAATTCAAGGCCGGCTCCAACCGCGGCCTCAACAGCGGACTTCCCACCCCTTCCCACCCCCTCCGTCCCCACCCCTACTATTCCTCCCCCCTCCTCAAGCCGCAGGTGGCCCGAGCCACATTTTTACAACCCCCGTGCCTCCCATCAGGAAAAACGAGCGTACAATAAACCTGTCGCCAGCCAACAAGGCAGGCTGGTCAGACAGCCGGAAGCCCCCCAAGTACCGCAAGGCAACCCTTTGCCGAATTCACCCCCGCCTTCTGCGGACCCCGTCCATATCCAGGCGCTCATAGAGCAAGCCACTGCACTGCAATTTACGATACAAAATGCCGCCAAGGAGCTGGCAAAAATTCAAGCCTTTTTAAGAACTCAAAATGTCTAGACATGTGAACAAAATTGTTAACCTACAGACGGCCTATTGGAACGCCAATGGCTCTGTCATCTCACACAAGGAGGAATTAATTAATTTCCTCCATGATTTCAAAATTGACGTGTTTTTAATTAACGAGACGTGGCTGAAGCCCTCACGCAACTTCATAATACCCAATTACATCACGTACCGTGACGACAGACTCACCAATAAAGGTGGCGGAACCGCTATCTTGGTTAAAAACAACGTTGATCACAATCTAGCACATTCATTCTCAAACGTAAACATTGAATCCACCGCAGTAAAAATAAATACCGCTTCAGGACCACTAAAACTCATTTCAGTATATGTAGCCCCTAAATGTCAACTGATTCCGTCAGAATTAGACAGCCTCCTTGACGAACAAGTCCCCACTATAATAGCTGGGGATCTTAACGCCAAACACGTTTCATGGAATAGCAACAGGAATAACTCGAAAGGGAACATACTCGCAAAATACGCGAGTACTAATACCATAACAGTTGAGGGCCCGTCCCAGCCCACGATACATCATGGCGCCGCTTGGCCAGACGTAATTGACATAATAATTTTAAAGGACACTAGCCATCTGCACTCCCTCAGAGTAATCAACGAATTAACCTCAGACCACGATCCAGTCCTGCTCACTTTAACAGGAGGCTCTAACCCTTTGGTCCCTGATAAACCTCAAATAAAAAAAATAAATTGGAATAAACTAAACGAACTTTTATCTAAAAACATAACAATCACTACTTCAATTCCCGACGAAGTCACCTTAAATGCTGCCACTTCCAACTTAATTCAGTCAATAAAATCATGTATGAATGAGGCGTCAATTGAAATTCCGTCAGATAAAACTAACGACACAGCTCGCCACGGAATACCCGAAGAGGTTAAAAACCTTATTAGGGAAAAAAATCTTGTAAGGAAAGAATGGCAAAAATCTTACAATCCGGTAGTCAAACGACATTTAAACAAATTAAATAAAGAAGTGCGAGTTGCCCTCAACGAGTTTAGAAACGATCGTTGGCACGATTTCATCTCTACTTTAGAAGATGACAGAGCAGCTTTCTGGAAGCTCTCCAAAGCGCTCAGACGTCCTAAAACTAAAATCTCTCCTCTTCAAGGCCTAAACGGTAAAGTTTACTCAGACTCAGACAAGGCCGAAGCCTTTGCGGATAGCTTAGAAGCTCAATTTACACCGAACACGGACCATGACAACCCAGCCTTCATATCAAAGGTGGATTCAAAAGTAGAATCAACTTTAAATGCAGAACCTGAGCCGGATGAGCCCCCTATCAGATGCACAAACCCTAAAGAAATTTTAAACATAATTAAAAAACTTAAAAAAAAGAAATCAGCAGGTCCTGACTCAATCTCAAATAAAATTTTAAAATATCTCCCAAAGAAAGGCATCTGCGCCATCACAGCTATCTGCAACGCAGCACTTCGCCTACGTTGCTTTCCAAAGGATTTTAAACAAGCTGATGTAATTTTAATTCCTAAACCAGGCAAGGACCCATTATTAACGGAGAATCATCGCCCTATTAGTCTCCTTCCATGCCTAGGTAAAATCCTGGAAAAAGTAATACTAACCAGATTAAACTCTTTCACTCAGGACTATAGAATCTTGCCAGACTTCCAACATGGTTTTCGAGGAGGTCATTCCACCTCCCACCAACTCCTGCGTGTTGTGGAACACATCACGGAGGGTTTCAATACAAAGAAACACACAGTCATTCTCTCTCTCGACGTAAGCAAAGCTTTCGATAAAGTCTGGCACAACGGCCTCATCTATAAAATGATCCACTTTGGATACCCAGTAAGACTTATTCAATTAATAAATAGTTATCTAAGAGGTCGTTCCTTTAAAGTAAAAATTAACAACATTTTTTCAACATCAAGACCCTTATCAGCCGGGGTTCCTCAAGGCAGTCAACTCTCACCCTCTCTGTATAACATTTACTGTAGTGACATACCGAAACCTCGAGATCACAACGTTAAAATCACCCAATTTGCGGATGACACTAACATCATGTCCAGTTCAACGGACGAGGCCACTGCTACACGCCGAGTTCAGATTCAAACCACTCGAACAGAAAAGTGGTGTAAAAAATGGCGTATATCAATAAATCCATCCAAAAGTGTCGCGACCGTTTTCACAAAGAAAATTCCGCGACGGCCTCCACCCATTAAACTGTTTGGGGCCAATGTACCATGGGAAAAATCAATGAAATACCTAGGGATAACTTTAGACTCTAAATTGACTTGGGGTAAACACATAAGTAATAAAATCAAATCAGCAAATAAATGTCTATCCGCACTTTACCCAATGATGGGCAAAAAGAGCCGTCTTTCTATTGATAATAAATTACTTTTATATAAAACGACCATCAGGTCTGCTTTCAGCTACGCTTGTCCCACTTGGGGTTACGCTGCTCCGGTTCACATTAAAAAATTGCAAAAGTTTCAAAATAAAGTCATTAGACTCGCACTTAATGCGCCTAAATGGAGCCGAATCTCAACGTTTCACAAAGATGCCAACATTCCGTTGATCAAGGATTTCATTGTCACACAGGCAACTAAGTTCTACGCCAGTCTAGCTGGCCACTCTAATCCAACCATAAATAAGCTCGCCACGTACAGCGCGAATGATAACTTCAAATATAAGAAACCAAAAAATGTCCTCCGAGAGGATACAACCCTGCGTCCGGATGCAGTATAATTTTAATTAAACATTTCACATCACTAAATCCAAAAATTAAAATCATGCAAAGTAATCTATAGATAATCCTTTTTTTTAAATATGCTAGAGTCAGTAAACTTATAGTTTAGGAACTCTGTACACACTTCAATCCAAAGTCCAAAGTCCAAAAACCCGCAACACGGTATCGTGCTGTCGCGGGGTCGGATGTGTTATCGAAGTGATAGGAAAGTCTGCCACACGGTACTGGGCTCCCGCGGAGTCAATCTATAATGGAAATTCCCGTGTGGTTCCATCACGTCGATAACACTATGAGATGAAACAAAGGTTATAAATCTTACATAAGATACAATGCCAATAGTACAATACAAATCACGAAGTACATTGATAAACATAATGTTGCCAAATTGGAAAGAATCATGATTCTTACGAATAAACGATCACGTCGGTTACAGTATTGCCATTTAAAACCTTTTAGACAATCTCAGCGCCCTCATTTTTGTGTACTATAAAAAGTTAAGTAAAAAAAATTCAATCATCGGAATTTTTTCTTGACCGCGTAAACAATTCCAATCATAGATTAACTTTTTTTGCAATTTTTTTTTTCCTGGGATTAAAACTCGTGCGTAAATTGGCAATATTAGTTTTCTTTCAATAGATAGATATGCATCACACTTCTAGAGATTATCCGTTCAGTGCCCGGCAATATAAAATACGTCTATGGATCTAATCGATCCGCAAAGTTAATGATATTGTCACGAATACCATTCGGCATTATGGTATTTCCAACTATAATATGATTGGCTGGCCAGGCCATTATGGCAAATGGGATGCCGGATACGGTTTTGCCATATTACCTATTTATTTAATTTAAATAATTCCCATACCCCATAGCCAGTACCTACCCATGCAGTTGTAATAGATTCGTTTGAGGTAGGTACGAAATTGAGTTATTTATAATTTCTTTTTTTTTTTTTAATCGGGCAACATTCTTATTTTTTTTACTTGACGATGCAATTTTTGTCACTCTCTAGGTCTGATAATTTTTTATAATGTTTATTATTATTTTATAACTTATCAAAATAACGAACTCCAGTGAAAAATATTATGGCTTAAAAAAACTCATTCAGAATATACAACTTTTATTGTAGTTAATTATAGTTTTTTTACAGTTGCTCCACAATTGCATTCGGAGCATCTGACGTCACGCGAAAATTTTATTTCGATTTTGTTTTGAATTTGAAATATGCATTTTTTTTAGTTTTGGCGATAATTAAAAATTGGGTGACTGTTGTTCAATATTAAAAAAAAACTTTTATTAATGACAGAAATAAAAATATTCGTGGGCAGACCAATTGTCAATACGAATATTATGATAATGTTAATGTTAAAAATTGTTATTATTCTTTTAGTGAAAGTTTCTAAAAAGGCACATAATTTTATTACTTACGTTTAGTTATGGTTTATTATGAACCGAATATAAAATACTATACGGTGAAGCTCATCCTTGTTTTGACCATTCTAACCTCAAAACCGACCAGCCATAGATTTGGAGCGTTTGGCGGGCTTTGAAAAATATTTAAACTTAAAAAGTATACATATTTAAGTCAGAACTGATTTTTTTAAGTGACTGTAGCTACTTATTAGAATAAATATTCCGTCGTGTTTTTTTCAATCTACATAGTTAAGTTTTAGAAGTTCTTCATCAAATAACCATAAACTGTAAAATTTTATGTAGGTGGGTAAAATAAGAAATCTCCAATATTTTGGTCATTATTACAAAGAACGAAAGACACAAGATAGTCGCGGGAGACGACGACGAAATAGGAGACTACCAGAAGGAGAAGACAATTGGTTCATAACTCATCATGAAATGAAGTTTTGGTCTGAAATTAGATGAGTTGAACTGGAAATTACAAACAGAAAATGTTGTGCAAATTTCACTAAGCTAGAGCTCAGTTTTCAGTGGTTTTTTTTCTCCTTCAACGCGCAGATTTATAAAAAATATATATAAGAAGATAATGCCAACAATTCTCAATGAAAACATTAAATAGAAAATAGACGAATAAATAGAAAACAAAAAGGTTACAGATCCTCTAGCGTTACCCGAACAAGTGCTTTTACCAATTGAGCTATCTACATGGTTACATTCGGTCATTTTTATCGAACTCATACTTCCCTTTGAGAATTACATCATAATTTATTTCTGTGTCTCGGCTGCCATTTTTTGGTGTGACCGTAAAGTTCTATCTGAATATTTGAAATCTATATGGTATCGTGGATATACCTTTAGAATTTTATTTATATGGGACATCTTTTGACTCATCTACAAGTGTAGAATTTAAAAAAATGGTTAAGTTTTTGACACTAAAAAAACATAAGTCGTTTTGTTATCGTTTAGTTGAGGTAATTATCTATGTAGACAACTACATCGACATTAGTTCCTACACACTGTTAGTTCGCTTATTGTACAAAAATCTATGGATTTCAAAAACAGTTCATTCGTTCGTTAATTCCTCCTTTGGCCGCCAGCAATCCTGCAAAGATGAATTTGTCATTTGCTTGTAATGAATAACATATTTTTTTATTTATTTACTTACCTCGAGAAGACGCACAAAATCAAGATCTACATCGAAATAAAGACAAATCACAATAATGCATCGCGTAATAAAATCCGCTTCGTTCTCCAACCATCAGAATTAATTATTAATTTCTTTGTCTCGGAGAATGGCGGAGCTCCGAGAGAGGTACCAACAACCTGCCTACTCCAGTGCCGGTACCAACATAATAATGATATCTCTAGATACAACATAATGATAAACAATGTACAGGCGGGCAGATCAACATTACAGGGAGGGATTAAAAGCGAACGACATTTTTTTTATATGCATGTAAATAAAATACAATAAAATGTAGACATAATAATGCGGAACTAGAATTTTTCATTACTATGGTATCATTTGTTCCTCACGTTCAAATTTTTCGCATTACAATGTCACAGTTCTTTAGAGACGAGGCTAACAATCGATTTTATTAAGTTTTTTTTTTTTTTTTAATTTATAAATTTGATCTGTGAATTTGATTTTGTTTTTTTTTTGTTATTACTTATTTATCTAACATCTTATACATGGTAATTTCGGAACATAAATTTCAGAATTTCTAAAAAAATCCCCATTTCATGTATCTACATAATTATCTTCCTTTCAAAGCATAGAAGATGGAAGATACTCTCAGTATCTCCCTGGTGAAAGACCACAATTCAGAATTGAACGGTAACTTGAAATGGCTTTTAGCCGTGTTTGGTGACCAGATCTGAATAGCCGGGTATTTCCCCACCTCCCTCTTCCCCTTCTCCTTCCCCTCCTCCAATACCTTCAGCCTCACAACATTCCCCAATTGGGAATGCCATAGTCTCACTGGCTCCAGACGGTTGGGAGCAGTTGGGACTCTTGTGGGATATTTATGTAAAAAATAAAACAGAATATGATGTTGAATCATCTCCTTTCGGAACTTACCGAATAAGTCTAGGCGCCCTCGTGGCTACCGGCTGATTTTTATAGTCGCTCCTGGTTTACCTTGGAAATATTGGGAAGTTCTTAATTTTCCCGGTGTAAAAATAGCATAAAATAACCGCAATAATTTTTAGGTTACATTTATAAAAATTACATAATTTTAGTGCTGCCGTCTCGAGCTTAAATCAAGTGTATAATAAAAACCCAAATATTTCAAATATTTTGAGTTGAAATCTGCTTCGTTCTTCCGAATTAACGCATCGGGCATCGGTCACATCTGGCGGTCGGTCATCACCACATGTACTAGTGAAGTTCCAAAAGTGAAAAGAAACGGCTATTCGGGCTACAGTGGTTGTAAAAAATATTGTATACAAACGGGAAGTGCCCGACCAGGCACTGCTCTGGGACCTGCTGTGGTCCGACCTCAATAAGGACACCGCCAGCTGGGGCGAGAACGAGCTTCACTTTCACCTTCGTCATTGAGATGGTGGCCAAGTTCCTCAACAAGCACGACTTTGACCTGATCTGTCGGGTGCATCAGGTGGTAGAGGACGGGTATGAGTTCTTTGCCAAGAAGCAACTGGTCATGATGTCGGTCAATGATGTCAGTGAACGACACGCTGAAGTGCTCCTTCCAGATCCTGAATCCGGCCGACAAGCGCCACCTGGCGTACATGCAGACCAACACCAACCGTCCCGTCACGCCGCCCAGGCGCATCACCAAGACAAGGAAGATTTTGAGGGCCCTATGGATCAATCCCCCCAGCCACCATCCTCCCCCGCCGCTCCCCCCTTTTAAGAGTATTCTGTGTTATTTATCCTAAAAAATATGGACAATAATTCATTGTCTTAGCTTAAATACATTCTTGAATATAATGGAAACAATCACTCTATCATTTTTATTAGCGGCTTGCAATATATCGTAAGGTATAAATACGGTTAGCTTCTTTTTTTTTCAATTTAACTTTAAATTTAGTTTTGATAATTTAACTGCATCTCTTTATATGGTCTATAAATAATGTGTTATTTTAATGTGTAATGATAGCCTGTCCAAAAAGAGAAAATAAATGAAAAAAAAATCGCAGAATAGACGTAATATAAGAATAATATAAGAATAGGAAGCAATATTTGTACAGCGCCCTTGAGGTGATTTTTCACAAAAACGGCGCTATAAAAATAATCCGATTATTATTACCACTAATTTCTGAATACCGTTTGGTTAAAGTAAAAAATAATCACAATTTTTTTGTATATTCCAAGTTGGACACGAGCTTCTTCGCTCGAAATTGTGAAAAACAACGCTGAAATACGCAGTAAATCACTTCCCGTGTTCACCACTCTATATTGATTTATTCGTTTTAAATAAATCGAAACATTGAATTAACAAATAGATCAACAATTTATAATTAAAACAAAATCTGACAAATAAATGTCAAAAACCTTTGTGTTGCCGTATTAATAAACGTGTTTAATTCCGATTGATTAAATGTCTGCATTATTCTACCCAGCTGAAAGTACGCCCCTGGTGCATCACAATATTATTAAAGCAGTCATCTACGTACAAGTGGGTAGGCAGATATTATAATCCAACTACACACAAGCCTACAGTCTACAGTCCGACTCAGATATAAACGGAATGACAACCCTTTTTATAATTTAGGTGCATTGAAGATAATATGAAAAAATAATGAGCTCTCAGCCTTATACATATTAAGCCCGACAAATTACACGTTTCGAAATGATAAACTTTTATAAAATACTCTGGTACAATTTAGCGTCTAAATGCTTTGTAGGTGGATATCAACGTCATTATCAGGGCTGGCGATGTTTTAGGTCTAATATTAGATATTAAGTTCTTAGTTCTTTTTTTGTTCACCAAAGGATTACCTGGGAACCTACCCATTAAAAGGAGAATCTATTGTAGTATGTGTAGATAGCTTGGCAATAAAATGTAGTAATTTTCATTACTATTCTAGCGGTCCACAGTGGAGTGCTGATACCAACCCTGATGTATGGCAGTGAGGCATGGAACTGGCAGAGGAAGTATGAAAGTAGACTGAATGCTGTAGAAATGAGATCTCTGAGACAAATGTGTGGTAAAATCATGTATGATCGTGTGAAAAAATGTTGAGATTCGTAAAGAATGCAAGGCTGATGTAAGCGTAGTGAGCAAGATCAAAAAAGGGACGCTAAGATGGTTTGGGCATGTAGAACGAATGAACGAAGAGAAGAGTGTAAGGAGAATATATGACGCGAATGTGAATGAAAAAAGAAGCCGGGGACGTCCGAGAAAGACATGGCACGATCAAGTGAATCAAATACTTGAGTCGGGCCATGTCAGAAGTCGGAATAACAGAAGAGAATGTATTAGACGCTGTATGAAAGTGAATGAAGCAAGAAGTGTATGCCAAGATCGAGTTGTTTGGCGGTTCGTCCTCTCTGCCTACCCCTGCGGAGAAACGGCGTGATGGTTAGTTAGTTAGTTATTCTAATACCACGCTGCTAACTATAATTGAAATTTTGTTCCTCACATTCATATTTTTCACATTCGAATTTCAGTTCGTTAGAAACAATGCATAACATCATAATACGTTTTTTTACGTTTTTATTTATTTGTATTTGTGATCCTGTGGATTTATTTTTATTTATTTATCTGACTTCTAACTTATATGGTTATTTCGATACATACATTTCAGAAATACATAAATTCGCCTTCTTCGTGTAATTTTCTTCATTGTAAAGCGTTAAATAATAAAAAAGTTTTAACATAAAATTTAGAATCATCTCCTTTCGGAAAGTACTATTAATTTATGGATGCCGTTTGGTGAAAGTAAAAAACGTGCACTTGGATCATTGTGCTTTTTTAAGCTTCAACAAAAATCTCCCTATAAGTCATTTAAACGTTTTAAGCAATCACAGCGCCCTTTTTTGTCTACTATAAAATGTCAAACTGTATGCAGTTTTGTACACCTGATGTGATGAGTTGTACGTTTTCATTAAGATTAAACTTAAAATTCTAATAATAATAATAGATGGATGATTTGTATAGCGCCGTTTTTATGAAAAGTCAACTCATGGGCGCTGCACAAATATTACTTCCTATTCTTTATCTACACCACATCTCAATAAGCTATCAATCAGCGCTATTCGTAGAATAGAAATATATTTGCGTTTCACATTCTCTCAATAACGCTATATATGCCATAAAACTCCGACATAACTTAACTCGAACTCGAACCTTACTCTAAGGCTCGAACCGACAAATAACAGCTTTATCTTTTTAAAAAATTATCAGATTTAAAGATGGCGTCAATCGTCAAAACATTAAAACATTCTGACAGCTGCTGGTGAAATGAGCCGATTATTGAATTTATTCTGGATTTTATTGAGGATTTTGGCATAATTGACGATGCAGAAGCACACTACAGGAAAAGAAACATACCTATATTAGTTTCAAACATATTACAAACATACATTATTATCCTTTTCACAAGCTTTGTTCGCTTTAAAAATGACAAGAAGAACTTGCAACATTTTTTGTTCGATTTGTAAGAATATAACGTGTCTCATATTTTTATAATGTCATTGCATAAAGGCCCAGTTTACTGTAGGTCAACGCCATATACTGTGTCATTGTAGACAAACAGAAGAAGAACACAATTAATGAAATGCATGGTGAGCTTCCCCTTGTAAGCATGCAACTTTCACATTACAAATATTTTACTCTGAGCCAAGAAAATTTTTCGTCTGCGGCGGGTTTCCGAGTTGGTGTTAATTTTTTTTCCTTTAATTTAAATTATTGAACCATCGGGATGGGGCATGGCACAAATAAGATTGAGACACATCGCCTTAAGCTACGTTCCCACCTCATCTATTTCATAGAACTATGAAGTAGATCAGTGAGAACAGCCCTTTTATGCAATAGAATGCCCGATAGAATAGAAGTCCAATGTTGAATCGACTATCTATTCTATAGACCATATAATAGAACTGTGTGAACTGTGAACGGCATTTGCTACGCGAACGCTGCCCTTTTCGCACAATGCAATCCAATATGTAAAACTGTTGCCATAACGTTTTAAAATTAGAATGAAAAACATTGAACCCGCCATGTTTTATTTAGGTTAGCCCATAGATATAACACTCTTGTTAGCCACAGATTGCATATTCAAAAGAAGAATTGGGTAAAATATTTTCAAAATGGAAAACACGAGTAGGTACCTACTTAAGAACTTTATGATTTAGATATATTTTGAAAAAATAAACGTTTGGAATGAAACAAAATATTTAAATGAATGTTTCTTTATTTGCAGATAGTTACTTTCGCTGTCAAATCAATTATGGCATCCTAATGACAAGCAAGAATTAACAACTTTTTACTTTATTAAAAAAAAATCCAGAGCAAGGCCGGGTACACATCAACTAGTAGCTTTTATAAAAATGGAGAAAATTCAAAGAGTAAAAGAAAATCAATTACAATATATTATTCAACCGTATTTCAACGATAGCACTCAAACGCGATCCCTAGCATCCGTAACATTACTTCAATATTTTTTTCTTACGAAAGGGTAATCGGGTTCGGTATTATTGTAATATACCTAGTAAAGTGCCTATTCGTGTTAAAGACAGTATCGCTTTATTATTTATTCGGTTTCATGGACAGTACAACATTAATGTTTTCAGAGAAACCTTTGGTATCAGACATCTATGAACAAAATTAGATAGCACGGGTTTTGTTATGAAGTAGAAATCTTCATTATTTACATTGCTTCCAGCATTGGGCATACGTTTATAAAATATAAGACCCCAAGATGGCGGTAAAAGTAACTTTTTAATTCTAATATTTATCATTATTATTTCACTTTGTTTTATTTTGAGGTTAACATTCCAAGGAGAAACGAGGTAGGGGGGATATATTATTAAAGAAAAATGATATCTAATGTAAAACATTTAACGCCCTCAAACTCCTAAAATCCGTTTTTTTTATAAATGGCGGGAAGGTTTTAAACATGTTTCAAAGCAGACTACTGTAATGACGATAAGTTATCGTATAAAACGGTGGTACTTTTCAGTGACGTTTACCCCGTTAACCTATTATACGGAAATATTTATACTTTATTTGTTATCTCGCAAACAAAGACTACAATTGAAAAGAAGATAAATAATTATTTTAGTATGCGGCTGGCTGAATAGTATTGTTCTTCTGATTACGGTGTGAAGCGAAGTTTTTTTATAGCTGTTGGATTTTTCCGCTGCCCGGTAAGTTCCAATTTATTTATTAGCTCCCAGACTGCTTAATATAATAAATTAAAAACATCAACGACAAAGCAATGATTGAATGAATTTATATTGCAATTTTATAGCCATGCATTATTAATATCTACGACGTATTCCCTTATGTTCGTTGCGTTTTATGTAGGTACTTCTATAAATGAACGAAGAAAAGAGTGTAAAGAGAATATTTTGCGAAAATGAATTGTGGAAGACGACATACGATCAAGTAAATTACATACTTGAGTCGGGGTCATGTCAAGAGTCAGAATATAGTAAAATGAATAACATTTTTTTACTAATTATCAATTAAAATACATTATTTTGCTTCTCCGGTGACTGAAATAGTTGTTCCTTATTGTAAGGCCTTTCGTACACAAGTATCCTATACCTATATTGTGTACTCACGTTGCATGCAACTTGTCACACACAGTCCGTACACAAGCTACTGAAATCTCAAGACCCACATTGCCACCGATAATGTTTTATTTTATTTATTTATACTTATTACATTGGATTTTTTGCTGCCTGTCTCATTGGAAAAATTCCTGTATCGAGACAGACGTTGGAGGTACATATAAAAAGGTTAAATACGGTAATAAATTTTTTCATTAATTTTAACAGAAGGAGAAGATTTACAAAAGAAATAAATGTAAGTTAACAAATGAAAATAATAATGAAAATGTATAAAGAAATTTAAAGTAAAACAAATAAACAAACAGAGGTAATAAGTCATATTTGTAAAAAGCATTAACTTTCTGGCTCGCCATAATTTACAATAAAAAACACATCAATTTGTTGTAGACCACTTTTATTTTATTAACACTACCGGTTTCGGAAGCACCCTTCCTTTGTCAGGAGAATATTATAACTAACTTATGATATAGAATATTGACAAGACATATAAATTTTACTTCTAAAGGGATCGAAATGACAATCTAGTCTCCTTTAATGGAAGCAATCTTCCCAACAAGCCCACCATGATATGCTTGGTGTAACCTTAAGTGAGCAGCTCAGGTATGGGGGCTCCATCGAAGCCAGAGTAAAGTTAGCCTCTCAGAAGCTGGGTGTATTGTAATTTAATTGTACACAACTACTGACCCCGTACAAATCGCAAGTTACCTCTGGTCGGGAGCCCCAAAATACCTGAAAAAACCCTTGACTATATGCAGAAACGGACGGTCTGTTTGATAGATTCGCCTATCTTAACAAACAGACTGCAATCTTTGAGCACAGACGTTAGGTGGGAATGCTATCCTTGTTCTACCGGTATTTTAATGGAAGATGGTCTGAGGAACTGACGTCATTGATCCCTTCGGCGCCAATGCATAGTCGGGAAGCACGCCAAACGCGTGCCCAAAATTTGCACACGGTTGACATTTGTCACGTGAGAATGGGTCGCTTCTACAACTCGTTCTTGTGTTCAACAGCTCGGCTTTGGAATGATCTGCCGGCCTATGTGTTTCCTCCATCCTATAACATGGGTCTCTTTGAGGCCCAAGTTCACTGCTTCTTATCCTCTAAAAGACCCTCCACACAGCATCCCCAAAGATGATATAGGCCTTGGGGGAAATTATTTCCCTCAGGGTCTCCTGTGTGGAGTTACTGTAAAAAAAATACACACTTTATTTACCACAATAAAGTCATTTAAAACAAAGTAACTTTTCATTTAAGTATAATGTCAAGCCACAGAGTGATTGTTTTCTTCGGTGATATATTAAAAATATTAATAAAGTCACATTTTGTAACGAACATATAAAGTCTCGACGACTTGAGTTACGAAGACCTCGGCAATCTGGTTGCCGGAGACTATCGTTCCCGACGAGTCAACAAAATGTCGGCGATGCGTTCCTGTGTACGAACCTCCTTGCAGATGTATTCCGGTAGTCGTGAAGATACTTGTGTCACCGAGTATCGAATACTTGCATACCCTTGTCCTTGTATGCTAAGGGCCTAATTAAACTGATAAAAAGTGTGTGTTTTTTTTAAATAGTGCATATTAAGGATGAGGAGCTTAATTGTTATATTTATCATTAGAATACTTAATAAACACCACGAAAGCCAAGCTTGTTGATATCCCATAATCAAAGTCTGACCTAAATATTGTGTACCTGATAATAATATTGTTGGCATTGTCTGTTGAACTTTTAACCTCTAGATTGGGCAACGGTAATTTGAAAATGATGTATTTTTACCTAATGTACAGTAGAATCATTTTAAAGAGATTCTTGCTTGTTAGTGGTGTTGTTGGGGTATACAAATCAGCATTCGAAATATGGGCAACAACATGCAGCCATTTGGCATCATAGAGTTTGCGGGATTCATTCGATTACAAGCGCTCGCTGGGTATGGATCTCCAATGATAACTGCAAAATGCCTACATGACTGGACATGTCGTTCTGGAAAAGATAGAAAAAGCAATGGTGTAACCTTTCATCGATTTTACCATAATCAATATTCATATAAATTGGCTTCTTTAATGTTAAAAAACTCGAGGAGCAAATGAAGTAGGTACACCGTCAACTTAAATGCTTCCGGGCCGCGATGGCCGGCTGCCAGCCGTGCGATGGTGATGTTCACAGTCGGAAGGATTCGGGCGATATCGACAGTCGCCTCACTGCCTTTCCTACTTCACATGCAGGAACAATATTTTCCACTGATTTTGCAAGGAACGTAGACTATTAATATACCTCAATGAGTGGTGTTCTGTGGGACTACTGCAGGGTAAGTGGGGTGAGCGGGCCGGATTTTCGAACTATTTCAAACTGATTTGAACCACTATCAGTGTGCACTAATACATTCAAATGTGCGATCTTAAAATGTTTTACCTGTACAATGTAAATAATATGTACCAAAATATATTATGTTTCCATGTAAGTATGCAGAGATACGAGGAGGTCACATATCACAGTCCTGACAAAAATATTACGCTTTATCCGCGTTCATGCATCGCAAGAATAGCGACCCCTGAAGCAGCTTGTATTTTGACACAAAAAAAATAAATTCATTCTGTCGCTTTTTTCCAAGTATTACTGTTCAATAGATGCAATAGATGCACTGAGGCGCTCGATAGTGCTGCCGCCTCATTGGTCATGGCCTCCTTATTGTCATAGTCTATTCATTTGACTTTAAGTCAAAAGGCAGCAGGTTCAATTCTCATGCAGTGCACCAAAATATGTTAACATGGATTTAATAAATTTTGAATATGATCGCTGATTATGTAAATCGGTGTTAAGGCAGGCAAAGCAGAGAACTGTAGTTAGTAAGAAGATGGCTGAACAATTACGGCATCTCAGCAATTCCATTGCTCAAAGCAGCCTGCTCTAATGCAATTATATATTTCTGTTTTGCGAGTCATGATCGCAGGATCAAATTACATGATCTGTTTCAACTGTTCAATTTATCATTTCGGTTTTAGATAAATCAATACATAATTAATTGCTCTTTTGTTTTGATTTCATTTCGTTTTTAATTTTATCTCTTTGATTTTTATTTTTAATAATTATTTCATTAATAACAATAAGTATTTAATATTTTTTTATTATGTTTGGAAATTAAACATTGGTACAATACAAATAGCGTGTTATTGATTTGACATCATTCTATTGAAGAGCCAATGTTTTGCATTCATTACCATCTGATGACCTCTGTTCTACATGAAATGTCATCCAATTCCATTTAATGGCACTTTAATCATTATGAACCAGTGGTGTGCAGTCCATAATGTCTGAAAAGCTGTGCCCACCTCAAGAAAAACACCATAGAAAAAAAAAAACACGTTTCTAAAAAAAATGTATTTTCTGTTAGAAATATTATTATACCACGAATTTGGTAAGGAACTTGTACATACGCTCATTTATTCAGTTGGCCATAGCAACCGGCGGAATACAATAATAGAATTGCCATTTTCAAATATTTAATGCACATTCATTCCCGTACTGCACACAGCTTAACTTTGGTGATAGGACAATGTACGTCACTGGCATGAAGCGATGCCCAATGCCATCCGATGGTACTATATATTGCACTTAGTGCTGCCTGATGCTATTCAATGGCACTCTTTACTGCACAAAGTGATACCCAATAGCACTCTTCATAGGCCTTCCACACGGCGGGTGGCCCAATTGCTGGGTGGCCCGCCCGAAATTGCATTTTGCCACTACACGGAAGGCTTCACCAGTGGTCATATGGACATAGCCAAAAGCGTGCGTCCAGTGGCTCGCTCCTAGTTGCTGCAATTGCCAGTAATCATATAAACGCCAGTGAGAGTGCACGCACTTTACGCAAACACCTCCGTGTTCAACATAAAAACTTCACACTGACACTTGACAGCTACAATGGCTTTTATATAAATCAAATATGACAATACACTTTTATTTTGTTTTTTGCAAACATAAAACCTTAGTTTATATAATACGGGTATATTATTTGGAAAAAATATATCAACTTTTCGAATCATGGCAAGGACTTATTCCAAGACGAATTTCTTTAGCGAATTACCAGAGGAAATTCAAACAGAAGAAAATATTTTTTAAATACACGAATTTAAAAATTGTGTCAAAACATAGGTATGTATCAATTTTATTTGAAAATGATAAATAAAGCACTTTCCAAAGTGAAATTTCAAATCCCAAGACAGCTTCGCTCAGCGGAGAGAAAGAATATTGTCATTATTGCCAAATCAAAAACTAGAAACTCGATTAATATATTTTTGCCGTCGACCACACTGCCGCCCCCCCCCGATGGCAGCCGCTACACGCTTGGTTTTGACCGGAAATACTAGGTTTAGTAATGGCCCAGCATCCCGGTCTCCCCTGTGGTCACACCTCTTCTGGACCAGGAATTTGCCACTACACGGTTCATTTTGCCCATTTATGGCGAGAGCACTAGGCCCACCGCTCATGTGGAAGTCCTATCACTGCACAAAGCGTTGACCAATGCCATCCAATGGCATTCTTCACTGGACAAATTGAGCTTCATTTCCCAAAAGATTTAAAATAAAAACACTTTACTGCATGAAGTATCGTTCAATAAATGTTGATTTATCGTCACCGAAACTGAAAAAAAGTGATCCCAATCTGATGGTACCCTGTGCTGCATAAAGCGATGTCCAATGCCATCCGATGACCCTCTATGCTACAACAAGCGAAGCCTGATGCCATCCCATGCCACATTATGCTGCAAGAAGTGATGCCCAATGCCAACCGATGGCACTCTATACTGCACAAAGCGATGCATAATGCTTAAAAAACAAGTTCAATGCTTTGTTAAAATTTACAATTTATTTTGCCCATAGCATAATAAAAAATATCATTGTTAGAAGGCTTCCTCGTGGGTCAATATGAAATCAACAATGCCCTCATGCATCAAAAATTCAGATAATATTGCGCAATGTCTCACTGCATGGACTCACACACGAATCTGGAGATGTCAGTATATCTGTCGGCATTGCGGATCTCTGTTTTACCGTCTCTCATTGAGTATGTTGTCGATGAATCAAGTGACGAGGTTGTTAAATATTGCATTTTTTCACAGTGCTTTTATAATGTTGTTAATGTGCCTAATTAATAACTTCATAAGAATATTTTAAAAGCATTTTTTTTTACCTAGAAATTTAATATTATTAACAAAAAAGTCAATGATGATGCGATAATATCGAAAAGCTGCTGAAATCACGTACCGCTTTAATGTATACTGGAAGTATTCAACACTGCTCCCGCACCGCACCGACCAGTATATAACCGCCAATAGAAATATATGGATCAGAGCACTCTCGGTATCACACATTCTTACTGAGCGCGGTTTATGTTGATTCCTTACCTACCCATGAGAGCCGCCTTTAAGTCATAATTGAATAATAATGATAAATTAGTATTGTTTGATTTTCGCATTCTTTAATCGTTTTTTTTTTGTTTGTTTTCTTATCTCATTCAGACGCATTCTGAAAGTAACAGGTAACGAGAAGATACAATCTTTCTTTTTTTTTTAATATCTATATTAAAAAAAAGACTAATCAATATTTTTATGATATCTGATAAACTCGACTCATTTTTTATGCAGTAAGAAACTTGGCAAACGTTATTATCTTGATTTTTTTTTAATCATATTTGGGTGCACGTGGTATAATCAGTTATATGGAGCATCCATTTTTCCACTTAAATAAAAATAAGTACAATCTTATTACTATTTATTGAAGTAAAGACATACGATAGGTCCACAATAAAATATTTTCGTTAGATTTCTTAGGTTGGGTTGCATTAAACTCTTGTCACATTTGATGTACATCAAATCCTCGATCAGCTCCATTTGAATTTTGAATAAGTCCCAGTTAAACACCGATTCTTGGCGTGTTTCAGTTTTTTGTGAACTGCAATCAGCTAAAAACATGATTTTTTTTTTTTACAGTAACTCCACACAGGAGACCCTGAGGGAAATAATTTCCCTCAAGGCCTATATCATCTTTGGGGATGCTGTGTGGAGGGTCCTTTTGAGGATAGGAAGGAGTGAACTTGGGTCTTGAAGAGACCTATGTTATAGGATGGAGGAAACACAGAGGCCGGCATTTCATTCCACAGATACTTGTTGAACACAAGAACGAATCGTAGAAGCGACCCATTCTCATGTGACAAATGTCAACCGCGTGCAAATGTTGGGCGCACGTTTGGCGTGTTTCCCGACTCTGCACCGGTGCCGAAGGGATTAATTTTGCCAGTTCCTCGGAGCATCTTCCATTAAAATACCGGTAGAACAAGGACAGCATTCCCACCTGACGTCTGTATTCCAAAGATTGCAACCCATTTGTTAAGATAGGCAAATCTATCAAACTGACCACCCGTTTGTCGCTAGTTGGCGGTGCTCCGCAACTCAAACACGAGACATCTTTCTCAATTGAGTTGGACATTTTTTATAAAATAAATTTATACTTTTTTGTAATTAGCTATTATATCTGTACTATTAAATATTCTATATGTATTTATATTAAATAAAAAAATAAAAAGTCTCAATAAATTTTTCGTACTTCTAGTGAAATTGATCAATCATTTCGACCGGTCAATGGCTGAGTTGGCATTGCCTCTGGTTCCCACCCCGGCATATAAGTTCAATTCCTTGGCTGGCTAAGTCCTCCATCACAACACAAGCAACATCTTCCGCTTACTGTGATGGTAGTAATAGACTTCCAAATATTCTCATGTTATTCGTAACCCAAGAATTTTTGTCTTTCTTTAAAAAACGGATAAAAATAAAGCCATGGAGGCTGTATGAAATTCGCCCGCGGGCCGCAATAATTGGGCTGCGGGTTGTGCATCATTGCTTAGTGACAATCGCACAAGCTAGTGATTTAGGACAAGAGGGATTTTTACATCCGAAATAATACATGCAACTAGTGACATGATTGTTGATTTTTTTCTTGAAAGCCCCGAATCAGCTGATGAGAATTATAATGCGTTGAGTGTTTTGAAGAAGAAATTGAGAAACACGAAAGCGAAATCTTTAAATCAATCAATTATTTTGAACTTCATCAATAAAAGAGTATATTTTTGTAATGTGTACGTATATATTTTGAAAATATACTATACATTGGTGAATATATTGACAGTAGAGGTTGGTAGAACATACATTTTTTTTCAACCTCTTCGGCTATACGGAGCAAATTTAGTCAGTCCCCCTGTGCTCGTTATAACCAAGTTGGACTGTAGATCAAACTTCTAGGTATTATCAGTTCATTGGCGTGTATAAAATGCTTTATAGAGTTTATTTACTTGTTAGAGATAATAACATAGATACTTTATGCTGAGTTTGCAAACAAAGGCTGGATCTGACTCAATCTATTTATGTTATGTGATACTACAATAATAATATGGTACAGCTTATCGGGTAATAATAATTAATTTTTAGAGGTTCGGAATATTAATTATTTGATTGCTAAGTCAGTTTACAATTAGCATTTGTGGTGAAAACGCTGGTCATAAGTTAGTAACGTATCATTTTTTTATTTTCATTAAATCGTATTCAATTTTTTTCATCATAATATTATGCACTTCACCAATTAGACTACTTTATAGGCGGCTTCCATAAATGATGTCACAGGGTTTTTTGGAAATTTTATGTCACAAGGTTCTGTATAATATGGTCACTCACACATAGACTTTGTCACCCCCCTCCCCCCCCTAAACCTGTGACATCATTTATGGAGGCCTCCATGGTCGAGGGGTAAGGCTCTCGACTACGAATCCGAAGGTCGTGGGTTCAAATCCCGGCGTGCGCAAGTAAATTTTATTTAATTAATTTGTGCACTTTCACAATTAATTAATTTAAAAGTAATATGTATTATATTTGCGCACGTTCCAGAGTGGAAGATACTCTCAGTATCGCCCTGGTGAAAGACCACCATTCGGAATTGAAACGTTACTTGAAATGGCTTTTAGCCGTGTTTGGTGACCAGATCTGAATAGCCAGGCATTTCCCCACCTTCCTCTTACCCTTCTTCTTCCCCACCCCAATACCTTCAGCCTCACAACATTCCCCAATTGGGGATGCCATAGTCTTTCTGGCTCCAGACGGTTGGAAGCAGCAAAGACTATTGTATGGTATTCGTGTAAAAACAAAAACAAAAAACAAAATATCTATAAATACAATCATGAACATAAAAAAAAAAAAATATTTTTTATTATCATATCTTATCTTTTTGTATTTGTCCCTTACAATATTTTTATCTTTTATTATATTTTGATACACATTTATACAGAACTCGTGGGATTGCACCACCCTCCCCGAGATCTGGAATGAACATTAAAAAAAACAAGCATTTAAATTCATTCTTCCTATACTCGTACACTTAATTCTATTTTTACGTTGTGAATACATTTCACAGGACACCGTGTAAAAAAGACAGTACATTGTGTATAGAAAAATGGGAGGTTCCATTTGATAATGTATTATGTCATTGCCAGACATTAAATGGATACGTTTTCACATGTTTGATACAAAATCGAAAATTCTATCTCAATTCTATTTCAATAAGAAACTCCAATGAAAAATATAATGGCTTTTAAAATATGTATTCATATAGATTACCAAACGCCGATCCTGAATATATAACTTTTATTTTATATAATTATTACATGTAGAATTTATAAATAGTTATTTAAAAATGAATAAAAAAATCATCTCCTCAAAACACCTTGTTATGTTGGTGTCATTGCATTTGGAACATCTGACTTCATGTGCGCATTCTGTTTTGGATTAGTATGAAAAATTTAATTTTTCGCTTTTGTTTTGTATTTTTAATATGTATTTTTTTTAGTTTTGGCGAAATTTTTACTTAATTTGGGTAACTTTAAGCTCTATAATTGTTTTTCAATGTAAAAAAACTATTATTAGTTAAATAAATTGTAGTATTCATGAGCAAACCAAATATCAATACGGATATTATTATTATATTTATGCTCAATACTGTTATTATCTTCGAGTTAAAGTTTCTAAAGAGGTACACAATTTTATTATTTATATTTAGTTATGGTTTATTGTGAATAGAATATATAATTATGTCTGGTAAAACTCATCCTTGTTTTGACATTCGACATTCTAACCTCAAAATTGATAAAAACCGACCGGCCTTAGATTTGAAGCCTTTTGGTGGGCTTTGAAAAATTGAAACTTTGAAAATTATTTTAACTGTGAAAACTAACTTTAGAAAAAAAAACGAAATATACACGTACTTAAGTTGGAACGTCACTATTGTTAAAAAAATAAAATAAAATTGTACTGGAGTTCCTTATTTGATTCTATTCTAATTCATTTCCAAGTACGTATAAATTTAAATATGATTTTTTTTTTAAAAACCTTTGTAACTTTCTTCCACTTGTTTATTTTATACCGAACCGGTTTCACCTTACAGGGATCTTCAGACTGGTACAATTTAAACAAAATCTATAGTATTTATATCAGGAGTGGGACCCGTTTGCTCTTTCTAATAATGAGCATTTGTGACTGAGAAGGTTTTATTGCTGATGGAATGGTTATATTTGAAACTACTTTCGGTTTGGTTTATTACCTTCTGGAAGACGGATTACATTGATAATAATAATAATACTTGGACGATTTATGTAGCGCTGTTTTTGTGAAAAATCAAATCAAGGGCGCTGTGTTGGTTTACTGAATCTATCGTTTTTTTTTAATATAACGTCTATTGTGCCAGCTTTATTTTAAATGGATGTTTTTTCTGTGATCTCCGTCTTGTTTGCTAAATGAGTTTTATAGCAGTTTTTATAATGTAGTTACATGAATTATGAGTAACCAAGTACATTAACATCTGTCGACTAAAGAATAAATACCAACTGTCCAATATTGGGGACCAACAATATTTTAAAACAAAAAGGAAATTACAAACAACAAAAAAAAACAAGATAATACTATGTTAGGGTTGAGTGAAAAGAAGAGATTCAGAAATTTTGTAAAGTTGTGGGGACTATCACCAAATGTGTCTGGAATCCTGCCACTACAGTGGATGTTGTATAATCGCATTCCCACAAAAGATAGAGAGGAGGTTAAGTTGGTTCTTTGTAAAGAAATATGGAAAGTTTCGGGGTTTCTTGATATTACCATTGAAGACCGTTTTATTTCAAAACTCTGTATAAACAGAATTGACTATGATCTGTTTATTGAAAAATAATGATTTGCAAAAAAGGAACTTACACAACAGCTGATAGGAGTTTCAATCTTATTAAAGAGGCAGTAAATAATAATTGGATTACTTCTGTAGCGCCTTTTTTGTGGGAAAATCGCCTCAAGTTAACATAATTTATACTAAAAGTATATAGATTAAATATCATTCGGTACTTTAGCAAGGTGACGCACTATCCGGACCGCAATGTGTGAACCTCGGTCCTCTCTGCCTACCTCTACGGAGCCTGGGAATGTTGAAATCCCATTGTGGCAAGGAATTCGTTACTGCAACCAGTGGAAAATATATGAGCACTTTAACGCTAGGTAATTACACTTTAATCTCTAGATAATTAGATGAGCTCTGTAGCTGTCATTTGACTTTCATGTCAGTGAATAGATGCGATCATTGTTTTGTTTTTCTGTCAAAGCCATAAAAATTATAATGATTTACTTATGTTTATTATACAGCTTCACCCCAGGCCTTCCCATCTTTTTACAATCTTCCACGCAGTCATTCCACCTCTTCCTCGATCTGCCTCTGCATAGCTTCCCCTGGGGCACCCACTTGTCATGATTTTCGGTGGCCCGTCATCCGTCATCTGTCATTCTTTCCACATGTCCAGCCCACCGCCACCTTTGAGACCTACAGAATCTTACAATGGTTTTGTGTTGAATTAGATTCTTGAGTTCTTCCTCTTTAGCCGTTTCCTCATTGCTGAGGATCGTGACCTCAATTTTCCTGATGAGCAAGGCTCCTACATTCCTCGTGATCCTGCGTTGCGTGGAGAGCTGGAGACACCAACGTTTCGGACGCCTGTAATATTTGATCAGTCCAACGCATCGGTTATTTTCCCCTGCTTCACTTACTTCCACTTTGCCATGAGTTTCTCCAGGTTGGAGTTCTCGATTTGACGAGCAACATGTCCAAAATATCTTAGAATATCTTAGACAGTTGATAGCCTATTGCAGATGCCTAGCTCTTCCAAAATGGATATATTGAGTTCTTAGCTCATTTTAATTTTGTGGATTACGTTTTCTAGTTAATTGCCCCGGTCCAGAATGCTGGATCTATGCGAGAATCCAGAAACCATTCAAAGTCCACAAAGTGGACTTCATTTTGCGCGTAAAAACCGTTCTGAGTTACTTTATGAGTTGAGTTATTTATTTTTAATTTATCTGTTCACGATAAGAATAAACAAAAAATTAGTTCATGTTGCCTGTTTGTTTATCTATGACAAACAATTATTATCTTTGCGCACTTACATAGAAAATACTGTAAATACGGTGGTTATACATTGACACAACGTGCAGGGGCTCGTTTGTTCCTGGTCAATCCCGACTACTTTTCCTAAAACGCAGGGAAATTGAGTGGTTGAACAGATGATATTAAATTTATAAGTGGTTGGTAGCCCGGTAGGTTGGATTCTTGACTAACAGTTAGATGGCTCGAGTTTGAAGGAATCTGTAGAATTCTACGCATTTAAGATTAGCAGATTTAGTTCTTGTTGTAGGTAAATAACAAAGGTTTTCTCTTATTTCATATTATATAAGAGCACTGCTAGTTTAGGTGTTGAATACTGCCCAAGAATAAATTGCCCAGTAGGGATTACAAATTCGGAGCCATTCCGAAAAATTCTATTTTTTAATATTTTTGTATCCTGATGAGGGAAGCTTCGCTTACAAAACATGTTGATATTTATATTTTAAACAACGTACTTTTATTAATTTTATTTAGTTAATGAACTTTAATTAATTATTTGTTACAGAATGGCGTCACCGGACGAATTTTACCTTACGAAGGAGACTCTCAAAGAGGTGTCAAGCCTCAGCAGTCCGGATTACGATGGGGTCCTCGTCATTACATATCCTGAGGATGTGAAGGTCAAAGCACCTGCACAGCTGGTGAAGAAAGTGGAAGAGGCACTTCTATTGGACAGCGGCCTTAAAACTGTAAGTCAATGTTAAAACCCTCTTAAGAAGTTCCCATCCAATATGTTTTCCCGCCTAAGAAGTAATTCTTTCCAACCCTAAAACAATTCCTTGGCCGGCTAAGTCTTCCATCACAACTCAAGCAACATTTTCCGCTTACTGTGATGGTAGTAAGAGATTTTCAGATATTGTCGGGTTATTCGTGAACTGGAAATATTTGTCTTTCTTTAAAAAAAAATATTAATTTAGGCTTTCACAAAATACAGGAAACAGAAAATGTAAATAATAATATTAGGTATTCTGCAAATATCCACCAGATTTAAGTTAATATTAATGAAAATAAAATTGTAGTTAACAATGATTTATAAACTAGGTGGAAATTGCTCCTTCATACGGCTTTTGAAGTTTGATAAGTTCATATAATTACCAAATGTCAATTTCAAATTTGATATATCGTTTAAATATTTGTTATCAATACTCTAAACGTTGTATTGGGCAATGTAAACCATAGTTGGAATGACATGTACGTACATCAAATGTTAATGTTTGTTTACTATTATTTTGATGTAGTCACAATACAATATTTTGATAACCGTTGCACCGGCCGATGAAAATTGAAAAAAAATCTTTCGAATACCAATAGTTTTCTTTTAGGTGTACATTGCATGTAAATATTGTAATTTCCTGTTAGAGTGCTACAAAAGTCTCAGTGGGATCGAAGGACAATTAAAATGAATAAATTCCACTTAATCGTCTCCTTAACGGGGAGAGGGACGTCGGAGAGTTATTATTTATTACGATAAACATTCTTATTATTATTATTTTTCTATTTAAAAACATTGTGTTTATCGTATTGCGTAATAATACTATCAATATTTCAAAATAATAAATAATTCTTCTCCGACATCCCTCTCACCCTTAATTCGCACATTTTTCGCACTATAGAAGTAATTTATTTTTATTTCATTTCACCCTGAAACTTATGCAAAAATTTGTTTTTATTTTATGAGTGATTTATTTATTGCATTGGATATTTCCATTTCAGGTAATAGCAGTTATACAAGATGAACAAGTTTCCGGAAAGAGGCTGGTCATATCTCCTACGGGTTCTATTTCACCGTACGATGACGTGAGGTAAGGTTCAATTTTCACTGAAACTAGTCATATATTTAATACTACTCCACAAATTACAATGTGTCAACTATGAAGGAGAAATCTGTTTATATGTAGCTGTAAAAACTGAAAATCAAACTGATACCAAAACATTTTTTTATGTACATGGTGTCCGGAAACTCGTGGTACAAGCGGGAAACTGGTAAATCCACATCACGTTTGGAGTTGATTTTGTTGTACAACTTTTTTGGTTTTCATTTTCAAGTAAATCGAGTGCGAAGTTAAAATTTTTAGGGTGAAAGTTTTAAAAAAATCGGTCGCTACGGGGTTTTTGTCCGCTGTTTATTGTCTTTTAAAATGCATTGACGCTTAGACCCAGCTCCAAATGTTTCTTAACCCTAATATTCACGAAAAAAATGGTAAAATATGTTGTTTTTTTTTGACATTCAAATTGAAAAAAATGATGTTTTTTGGGTTCTCTATGTGAAGTAGATTCCTCAGTTTCCCGCTCATACCACTAGTTTCCGGACACAGTGTATATTGAAACCACTTTTGTCTTTTTAAACTCTCTATAGAATGATTTGCACTCGAATGAGGTTGATTGACAATGAAAGTTATGCAAAAAATCTCTGTGCTGAAATAACAAGTAGTCTCTAAAGGTGAGCACTGGCTTCATGATATTTGCGCAAATTTTTCTATCCGTAATTCTTAGGTTTCAACATGCATCGTTATTTATGTCACGAAGTGATGTCTATGATTTTCCAGGAGTTTGTATGAAGCAGCCAAGAAAGGAATGAATCGAGCCCTGAAGGCCGGTATCAAAAAGCCTATCCTGGTTTTACAGGACGTCCCCGAATTTGAAGACAGCGATCTGGTGCTACTTCTGGGAGCTCTGGATGCTTTATATGTCGTAAGTATTGCCACAATTAAAAAATATATTACCATAATTTTATTTTTAATTAAGTTTTTGGTTCCTTTTTTTTAATTGTTACTAGGATTTCTTTGCGATGATTGTGAGAGTAATTTTACTTGTTGAACATTGCTAATAACTAAGGAGCGGAAAAAAACAAAAAAATATGAAAATTTTTGCACTAAAACTGCTTTTCTGAAATAATTAAGATTTATGTTATGATTTTTATGTTATGAATTGTGTTATAAAAATAGTTTTGGCGAAAGTAAGTTCAATAAAAGGAAACATTTATTACATTTTTAAAAGTAGTTTATTGTTATTATAAAAATTAAAAAAAACAGTGAACAGAACAATAAAAAACAATACTGAAACCTTAAGTTTAAATTATGCCTTACAGTAAAATTATAAAAACAGTTAACTAAGTAAAACACTTCTCTCAACATTTACTGATGTAGCAGGAGCATAATATTAAAGTTTTGGAATAATTTTTGTTTCTAAATCCAGCACATTCGCATTATTTTCAAAGTCACCGACAAAAATGTGCAATCCCCGCTGTTAACTCCAATTCGTATTTTCCAAAAATATCCAGTCCATTACTATGGCCTGGTTTAAATTATACTAATCCTTTTCGTGGAATTTACAGAACCTATTATAAGTTCAAGTAAAACCACATTCACTAACATTGATAATATTATATTTTTCATTTGATAAAAAAATATGATATCTTTAGCGGAAAATGCATAGATGCAATTTAGTACGAAAAACGATTAAAAAAATGCAACGCATTTTCCGCTCTCTACTAATGACGTGGTAAAGCTTCGCACTTTTAAAGGTCAGTTTTATAAAAAAAAATTCTGTTACGCAACGAACCGTCTTTCGTTAACGGACCGTTATCAGTCTTTAACCTTATTTTTTTGTGTTGAATAATTGCCGCTCGCTCGCCACCACTTTCTCAATGAGTCATCCAAATCATAATATTGTCTTTTTAATTGGAATAGTGCATGGTTTCAAATAAGCGATCATCGGACAACGACTGACAGCTGTCAAACAACCGGTAATCCTGCAGACGTTTATAAAACGGTGAAATCGGGCGGTGGTCCAAATAGTAGTTAAAAATGGTATCAAGCGTTACAAACAGGTGGTTATAAAATCAGCCAAAGGAGGAACTAATAAATAAAATTATGTTATTATCTATATATATAAAATCAATGTAAGATTGTTTGTTTGTTTGTCCTCGATTTTATCGAAAATTACTGGACCGGTTTCGCTGAAAATAGCACAGTTTGTTCTTATTAGTGCCGGGAAGGTTTAGAGAGTAGTTTGAATGAAATCCAATATGTAAAACTGTTGCTATAACGTTTTAAAATTAGTATGAAAAACATTGAACCCGCTATATTTTATTTAGGTTAGCCCATAGATATAACACTCTGGTTAACCACAGATTACATATTAAAAAAAGAAGGTTTTTTGGGTAGAATATTTTCAAAATGGAAAACATTAGTAGGTACCTACTCAAGAACTTTATGATTAAGATATATTTTGAAAAAAAATAAACGTTTAGAATGAAATAAAATATTCAAATGAATGTTTCTTTATTTGAGGAGATAGTTACTTTCGTTGTCAAATCAATTATGGCACCCTAATGACAAGCAAGAATTCACAACTTCATAACTTTATTCCAAAAAAAAAAAAATCCTGGGCAAGGCCGGGTACACATCAGTTAGTATATAATAAAATGTACTTTTAAAAATAAAAGTTAATTTTTTAAATAATTTTTAATTAAAAAAAATATATTGCCACGGCCGAGAATCAAACCCCGACCAACTGCTTGGAAGGCAACTATGCTGACCATTACACCACCAACTATTATAAAAATGGCGGCATAAATTCATTATATGTACTGAAAATAAGAATTATGTATTTTAGAAATTTTGAATTATATTGTTAGTACATCACACTCGAAATAATTTTGTTTAATGTCATTATTCTAGCCACTGCAAGTGAGGGACAGCGGTGTATCCACCAAGGTCGATAGACTGGGAGTGTTTGGCGACAACCTCAAGAGGGATGTCAGCAAGGTTATCAATATTGCCCTTTCTTTGGATCAAGCTAGGTTTGTGCTTTAAAATTTTATTACAAATCTCTTTCTTCTTTTTGTTTTTACAATGAAGTGTCTCGGCCTTGAAATTTAGGATCTAGGTGCTTTTACCAGCAGCTGCCAGCACCTCTAAAATATTCTAGCCGACAATCTCGGCCGGTGCTGGCCCGTGCATGGGCAGATACGTTACGCTTACGTATGCTGTAATATGAATGTGTTCATGGATAATGTACACAACTAATGTTGTTGTGTCTGCACTGCGCGGTGCTGGTAGATGTGAATACACCTTAATTCATTCATTGATTTCAATCAGGATCGTGGCACGAGACATAGCCGGAGGGGACCCCGAGAGAATGTGCCCACCCAACGTTGAGACTTACATTAAGAAGGCCTTTGCTGGTAAAAATGTGACCATTGACGTGATCGATGACCTCAAAGTGTTCGATAAGGATTTCCCACTTCTGGCAGCAGTCAATAGAGCGGCCAATGAAATTGAACATCACAGAGGTGAGATATTATTATTTTTGATTTCTGCATAGCCCCATAAGTGCTCAGGCCATTTGGCCCATTCTACTCTCTGCCATGTTTCACCTTATTCCTTTGATAGTGGCCCAGTGCATTTAATAATGTTCACCATTCTTGGCAGGTCGCATTATCACCATCACGTACACGCCGAGCGATCTGGCGCAAGTCACCGATACAGTGATGCTGGTGGGCAAGGGAGTGACCTACGACACTGGCGGCGTGGACGTCAAGTACGGGGGCAACATGGCCGGCATGTCCAGGGACAAGAGCGGCGCGGGGGCCGTCGCTGGCTTCATGAAGGTACCAACCAATCAACCCAGCAATTAACTGTAATATACATATCACCACATAATATTCATAATATTCTTCACATGTCACCACTGACAAAAACTTACTAGGTTAACCCGCTAAACGTCCGCCCACGTACCATCCTTTACTGTCCAATTCTATAGGAAAGGAATGGTGCATACCAAGCACATTATTGGACTAAAAGTGCTTGGTGGTGTCTTGGTGCCTGATATTTTTCAGTTGTCATTTTGAAGCGGTATTTCATCCAATGGACCGTCGTTGTGATGCTCAATTTTGTAGCAGTTAAAACACAAAAATCTACCCAACTTTATCTGTCAATAGCATTTAAACTCTGATTAACGTTTATACCATTTATACTCTCTGAAAAAACCATCAACTCTGAAGAGGTAAAAGTCGACACGTAACTGCAAAGCTAAATTTTAAGAAGGCCTATGTTGACAGCTGGACGCCAGAAGTTTGGTAAAGATTCTTAAAATACCGTTTTCCAGAGTTGAATATTGAGACGCTTGTTTGTTCCAGGCCTGCCAACTCCTGGAACCCCCACACTTGAAGGCAGTGGCCGTGTTAGGAGTGGTGCGCAACTCCATCGGGGAGAACGCCTACGTGGCGGATGAGCTGATCATCGCCCGAAGCGGGGCGCGCATCCGCGTTGGCAACACTGACGCTGAGGGCAGGATGATCATGGCTGATCTGCTTTGTCTGGTGAGTTCACTTTCTGTAATTGCATTATAAATTAATTTAAGTAGTACCTTTAACAGGACACAATGACGAAACTCCTCATCTATGGTGCAAGAGAAAAATATAATACTCGGATACCTGTGGAGTTGAATAACGTAACAACCCTGGTGAACCTGCCACTGTCAAGGGAATAAGGTGAAACATGGGAGATGACACAATGGGCAAATGACCTGAGTTCTTACAGGAGCTATTCACTCTTTATCGGTAATTATTGATGTTATGCAGACATCTAGTTATGCCTAAATTAAACAATAAAAACAGGAAAATATATTTTCATTTGGAACCCAGTTCTTTGGGAACTTTTTGATTTCACTGGGGGGATTGAGAAATTCCTATGGAAAAGACACCCATATCTCAAAAATATTGGAAGGGCAGTGAAATTCAAAGACGGCCATCTCTACTACAAATCTAATTTTTACCAACATTTTCAAAAGGAAATAATTCCAAAGTAACCCGTTTTCTTAGAAAAGACAAAAATATAGACCATTTCTAGAATGGACGAATGACAACAAAGGTTCAAATATGCACTAACGACCAAAAGGGTCCAAATATGCATTATGCAAATGCAAATATACAAATGCATATGATCAGATGTCTAATAATAAGAATAGAATCATTGCTTGAAATGGCTTTACTGTGTAAATAGCAGTGGCGTGCACTTCATAAAGGCTGACAAGCTGTGCCTTCCCTAAGAAAAACGAACCATTAAAAGAATTTAAAATATAATAGACAAAACCTAACTTATGGCTATACATTAGACTTCCGCAATCCAATTTTTTCAGGATACATAACGCAAAGCCATTCATCCGCATACTGCCTGCACTAAAGCTGTAAAACATATGCTTTCATTGTTTGTAACTTGTGTACCCGCTAGTACCCAAACTTGAAAAACTACATACAACCTACCTTTGGCCATAGAGCAATGCACGCCACTGCTAAATAGCCAGATACTTTCTTACCCACATTTTCAAATTCTCCTTTCCCTAGTCCTCTTTCTTTAGCCTCACAACATCCCCCAAAAAATTTTAATTTCATATTTCCTCTGGCTCTGAGCAGATGAAACAAAAAAAAAAAAAAAATATATTTCCAGATGAAAGAGCAAGCCAGTAATGAAGTGAACCCTCATCTCTACACCGTGGCTACACTGACCGGCCATTCCCTAAGAGCTGTGGGCATCGGGTACGGAATTGTCATCGACAACCATGCCGCCAGGTGATTATCATACTGTCAAATTTTTATATTAAGTGCGAGAGGGACACCGGAGAGTTATTATTTATTAATTGAAAATAATGATAGTATTATTACGCAATACGATAAACATAATGTTTTTAAATAGAAAAATATTTATTAAATATGTTATAAATTTACATAGGCTTAGCATTTATCAAAATATAATCAGAAATATTACTTTTTCTGACCGTCCCATTGTATGTTTCACAAAATATTTAAAATACGAATATGATTTTTAAAGTGGAGAAAAGTATTTTTAATCATTTATCGTTGCGTTTTTGTAAATAAACTTAACCAAAGATTTATAATCCACATTAAAAAATTATTTAAAAAAAAAAACATTAAAGTTACGTAGTGTTCATGAAAAAATTAAACTATACACTGTTCTTTTTTTAATTTATCTTATCGACATGTTACAGAAAAACCTTCACAGCATTTTTTAAGGATATTCAACTTTTTAAATGTTTTTGTAAAACATGCGTAGAACGGTCAGAAATGTGTAATATTTCTGATTATATTTTGATAAATGCTAAGCCCAGGAAAATTTAAAAAAATGTAATAAATATTTTTCTCTTTAAAAACACCAAGTTTATCTTAATGCACAATAATATTATCATTATTTTGAATTAATAAATAATAACTGTCCGACGTCCCTCACCCCGTTAAGGTTAATAACCCCAGTCTTTCGCCTCGGTGTAACAAAGTGCTTTTATTTCATCATAAATCATTGTTCACAGCATAGCATTGCAAATTATGCAATATTAAATAATTTTTGCATCAGATTTACTAAAATTGCAATAACATAATTTATTTTAATTATTATTAAAGTACACTGGAATAAGCATCGCCTGTCTGGAATACAAAATACGTGCAATACATCAGTAGTATAGAATGAATATAAAATAAATTAACCGTCCTACATGATCCAACCGCTATATTATCGCCCGAACGCAACAAGCCATATCCCATACGTTCAGGTACAACAAAACTATACCCGAAACCCGCTAAACATTTGTATACGTCAAGTTTGTTCCTGCGTCATCTCGTTTAGTATTTCGAAGTCAGCCGAAGCTAACGGATGTATTCGGGTATTTTCGTCTCTTCCATACATATTACGTCACTACTCACACGTATTGTTATTGCGAAATCTAATGAAAAAAACCTGTTTTTTTTTTACCTACTTTTTGAATAATAACCCAAAGGACGGACATTCTTAAACAACAATAATTACCGCTGTTAACTCCAATCTCTGAAATTAAGGTGAACGGTTGCCATCACTATATACCTGTATAAAATCCTAAATAATGAAATAGACTGCCCTGAACTCCTATCTCTAATTAACCTTAACATTCCGTCGAAACGTACCCGCCACACCAAACTATTATTGTTATTACACATTAAATAATAATACAAACTCTGCAGCAAATTCACCAATTTCCCATGTTCACCAAACATTCAATAATCTTTTTCCCACCTCAAATCTTGACATATTTTTTGACTCCCTACAGTCATTCGAGATAAACATTACTCGTAACTTAATCAATGCGCACTCACAACTCTACATAGCACAATTCAGACACGGGTACATAAACACATTTTTCATATACCGTTTTATCTTTACCTCAAATCATTCCCTAGCATATACTAACCGCGCTCAGTAAAATGTATATGATCGCTCACCAGATATTTCATGGAGAGTCATTGGTATCCTTGTAATTTTCTAATACCTATTATACTAACCCCGCTCGGTAAAATGTATATGATCACTCACCAGATATTTCATGGAGAGTCATTGGTATCCTTGTAATTTTCTAATACCTAGTATACTAACCCCGCTCGGTAAAATATATATGATCACTCACCAGATATTTCATGGAGAGTTATTGGTATCCTTGTAATTTTCTAATACCTATTAAACTAACCCCGCTCGGTAAAATGTATATGATCACTCACCAGATATTTCATGGAGAGTCATTGGTATCCTTGTAATTTTCTAATACCTATTATACTAACCCCGCTCGGTAAAATGTATATGATCACTCACCAGATATTTCATGGAGAGTCATTGGTATCCTTGTAATTTTCTAATACCTATTAAACTAACCCCGCTCGGTAAAATGTATATGATCACTCACCAGATATTTCATGGAGAGTCATTGGTATCCTTGTAATTTTCTAATACCTATTAAACTATCCCCGCTCGGTAAAATGTATATGATCACTCACCAGATATTTCATGGAGAGTCATTGGTATCCTTGTAATTTTCTAATACCTATTATACTAACCCCGCTCGGTAAAATGTATATGATCACTCACCAGATATTTCATGGAGAGTCATTGGTATCCTTGTAATTTTCTAATACCTATTATACTAACCCCGCTCGGTAAAATGTATATGATCACTCACCAGATATTTCATGGAGAGTCATTGGTATCCTTGTAATTTTCTAATACCTATTATACTAACCCCGCTCGGTAAAATGTATATGATCACTCACCAGATATTTCATGGAGAGTTATTGGTATCCTTGTAATTTTCTAATACCTATTAAACTAACCCCGCTCGGTAAAATGTATATGATCACTCACCAGATATTTCATGGAGAGTCATTGGTATCCTTGTAATTTTCTAATACCTATTAAACTATCCCCGCTCGGTAAAATGTATATGATCACTCACCAGATATTTCATGGAGAGTCATTGGTATCCTTGTAATTTTCTAATACCTATTATACTGTATACCACTCGTTTTATCCATGTACTATTTGTTTCTAAAAATAAAATAAAATTACCAAATGTTTATTACATGTTATCTCACACAACATTTTCTTATAAAAAAATTTTGTGTTTCAGAAATGAGAACCACGCCAAGCGGCTGCAGGCAGCGGGTGATCGCATCGCAGACATATTCGAGATCTCCACCCTCCGGAGGGATGACTTCATCGCGCATCGGGGAACCTTCGAGGGAGATGATGCTTTGCAATCCGGCAATGGATCTTCAATGGGCACTGATAGAGGACACCAGGTATTAAAATTTTAATGATTTGATATGAAGCTGGATATTGTCTGGTCCAAAGATTATTATCTTCTTATTAGCGTTAAAAAATCGTAGGATTACAAGGCCTAAGCCAAGGAATGAAGAATTATTTCCGTTTTAAATTGAGAATCAGATTGAGTGTCACAAGATTGAATTTATTCATTTATTCAATTTCGCCCATGTCTACTTTTTATTAATAAACCTGCAGGAAAGAGGAGTACTGTGATGCCTAAACTTAAGTGGCTGGACAGTGTGGAGGCAAACACCGCATCTTTAGACATAAGGAACTAGATAGGTACAGCAGAACACTAACAAAAGTGGAGGCGTTTTAAAGGCAGTCAGAACTCCCAAGCTTTTTATTTATTAGTGTGGAGAAGATTTGCATAACCAAATTTTCCCAGAATAGCTGCTTATATTCAGAAAAAAAAAATTCTCCCTTATCTAAATCTTTATTTTACCAAAAAAGTAAAATAAAGATTTTTTTATTGTATTTTCGTAAGGCTGAATAGGTGTCTTTCTAAATAAAGTCATATGAGGATTTCCTGTAAAGAATTCAGTAATGTAACTTTGAAAATCAGACTTTTTTTTGCTATGATATGCGCACCAATTTCAAATATTTATTACTGAATTGTGTTGAACATCAAGCTATGATGAAATTCCTATTCTGATTGATTTTTTTGTGGATAAGCGATTATGGTTCAGTTAAATAATATTTTCTAACTATCACTAGCGAATCCGCTGGGGATACGCTGGTATTCGACAGTAGTTAATCTGGATGTGCCATATGACGCGTTGGCATTTCACAAGTTTATAAAATTCACTAAGTCTGTCAATGGATGTTTTGTGATGTCTCCTGGTTCCACAATATAGAACCCAGGTATCTGAGCCTTCTTCCCATTAAACTCGAGGCATTGTCACCATAGGTGAATCAGTATTTCTCCATCCTCTTCCCATTTTTATAGCTTGTGTTTTCCACTCCCAACACCTATACAAATATCTCCTGAGCTGGCAGTTCCCTTTCAATAGTCCGACTAACTCCCTCAGTAAGTTTCTTTCCATATTGAGTATTCACCTGGCTAAAGCCAAATAAAGTTATTATAAGCATGTTTGTTCTTCGTTCCAGAAACCAGCTGGCTTCCTCGTGATCGCATCCGGTATGGAAGGCAAGGACATCAAGTATTCACACCTGGAGATTGCACCCAGTGCCGGAATAGCTCCTGAGGAGCCGACAGGCTCCCCCATGATGGCTTTAGCTCACTTCTACAACATCTGGAAGTCCACATAATAACCCATAACATGTGACAGTTTCGAGTCCAAGGCGTTAAAAACATTTTGCCTTAATGAGGAATTCCATCAATCCGGTGTTGCATAGTGTCACGTGTATGCAAATCAGTAGTATCATTGTAGCTACCTAAGTGGGTCCCGATGGTGTCCAAACTCGTCCGGCCTAACGGAGTGTTTAGATATTTTGATAATGATTCTACGTATAATTACATAATTATAAAATGGAAAACTTATGTATTGACAATTATAAGACATAATATTTTTCACTGGAATTTCTTATCGCGAAAAATGGCAGAAGTAATTCTCATTTCGATTTTTAACGCCTTTTATCAAAGCAGTCCCTTTTATACATTTTTGTAATGTCAGTTTATCTGATTTAGTTTTTCTGTAAAACTGTATTACCTATGAATAAGATTTTTTACAGAATGATTGGACTGTATTAGTAGCATTTCGAACGTATATTTTTATTTCACACGAGTTTGCATAATATTTTTTTACTAGATACCTATTACTTTGTACTTACAGGAAAAAAGTGCTCTAATTTTTGGTATATTCTATTTTTTTCTATCAAAAAGATATTGTGATTTTTTTTTTAATATTTATTTATATATTATATTTATTATAGTTGAAGGCTTTTATTTTTATAATATCTTTCATTCAGATTATTAATATTGTAAGCATAATGTGCTATTCACATGTTTATACTCTTTATTTTTTTTTGATATCTTAGAATATTTTTGTACTTTTTGTTGAGATGTTTTACAAAACTCAATTAAATGTGCTGTTTTATTTTATGTGCCAAGTTATTTTTGTACTTAAAGTAAAAATTAAACTCTAAGGTATTTGATTTCATATTGTACCTTAAGCATGTTGCACGTTTTAATAAAGATTATATTAAAAAAAAGGCATTGTTTTTATTTAATTACTCTACACAAAAGATTGATAGTAGGGGGGTAATTAGAGTATCATACTGGCGAAGGGTTCGGTAGTGAAATTTGTGGACAATATTATCAAGAGGTTTTTTTTCCCCATTTCTCCCCTTTTTCGTCCTACCCCAGTGACCGTTGAGGGGACCGTGACAAATTAAAATTGGCTCGGGGGTGCATGGACAATGTCAGGCAATGGGCGAAGGGTTTAATATAAAGAAAAATATTTTACCCATTTTCATTGTTATGAAAGTAAAAAAAAAAAGAATAAATTGGTAGTATAGATAATAAATAATATATTTTTTTATTATTTTATTTAAGTTTATAACCCAGCAGGACTGGGTGGATAGTGCAAACCCAATCTGCCATATTACATGAGATATATACAAATATAAATTGAGAAATTAATATAATAAAAAAGGTAAAATAAGAATATCGAAATATTAAAATATATAAGAAAATATAAAAATAAATAATTTTAAAATGATATTTAAATAAAAATAAAGGAAAGAAAATGATAAACATAATATGTAGTTGATTATAACAGAAAAAAATAATTTAATAAGGGATCGTCTTTCAGGGTGGTAGTCGCATCATCTGCGTCCATCACTCATTGAATGGAGAGTCACTCGGATGCAGCCACCACAATGGCGTTGGCAGAATCTGACTTGTCATTTGTGAAGTAAGGCGGAAAATGAGTAGACCCTCCCTTGAGTGAATATCGTAGAGGCACTGCAGAACCTTGGAAGTTGCAGAAATTGCCTGTATGCGTTATTGTAGCACACCCTCAGCTTGTCCCATTATGCTGCTGAGTATTGTGTTCACAGTTCAGATGTGGCAGTATGTCTTAAATAGCAGTTTCCTGACATCGTCGCTACTACAATGGTAGAACCACCTTGAGAGCATTCCGGAGCGTATATTAATAGCTCTTCTTTTTCGTTCCATATCTTCCACATCTTTCATGTCTTCTGAAAGGATATGTCCCAGGAATTTAGCCTGTGAGGTCACAAGCAGTATATTTCCTTCTAGCCAGATTGGTAGCATATTTAGTGGCTCCTTGTTGTGTATGTTTATATTTTGTTGTGTTTACAACGATAACCGATTTTTTGGAGTTGTACAGCAAGTTATGTGAATTTGTATACTCTTCACATATTTGCACAAGTCGTCTCATCGCATTAATCGATGGTGCGCACAGCACCATGTCATCCGCGTAGTTGATGTTATTACTCCTTTGTCTGCAGATATGGCAACCAATCCGTGAAACATTGAGCTCTTGTAGTGGGTCGTTAATGTATATTAAATAGAGTGGGAGACATACTACCCCCTTGCCTGACTCCGCTTTTAAGGAATAGGGGTTTAGATTGCTTTTAGTTGCTTGAAATGGCTTTTAGCTGTGTTTGGTGACCAGATCTGAATAGCCAGGTATTTACCCTTTTCCCCACCTTCCTCTCCCCCTTCTCCTTCCCTCCCCAATACCTTCAGCCTCACAACATTCCCCAATTGGGAATGCCATAGTCTCACTGGCTCCAGACAGTTGGGACTCTTGTGAGGTATTCATATAAAAATAAAAAAAAGATGATGTAATTTTTCTGTTGCCCGTACCAAGTAGCCAGCATATTAACTGCTGCTGCTGAGACATCACGCTTTATAAGTTTTCCCCATAATAAATGGTGCGCCAAACAATCGAAAGCCTTACTAAGGTCTAGAAAACACCCATAAATGATTGTTTTTATTTTTTTGTAGTAGGCTATTGTTTGTTTGACTATAAATGGCCATATCAGTTGATAAAGTGCTCTTGAAGCCGAATTGGTTACCAGGGTAGAAAGTTTGTCTTTTATAAGCGTGAATAGTAGTCTTTCCCAATATCGATGCATCCAGTTGATTGGATTTCAAGATTGGTATGATGATAGTTTGACTCATGTCCATGTGTCTGTCTTAGGAGGCTGGAGTATAGGGCGGCTAGAATAGTATAGGGCTGATCTCCTGCGTACCTTATATGGTCAATACCTATGGCATCGTACCCTGGAGTTTTACCTAGGGCGGTTTGTTTAATCGCACCTACAACCATTTCAGGAGTGACATTCATGACCAGGTCATCATTGGTCACAGGTGAGCATGTCATTATAGACGGTTTCGTGGAAATTACCTTCATAATAATATAACTCAAGTGAAATAACCTTTTAATTGTTTTTGTGTTCAATTCGTAGAACTCCATTTAATTTTTTTTAAATTTAATGTTAAAAAAATGAAATAACCTTCATAATAATGAAATAAGCTTCAAACCAGTAAAATGAAAAATAACACAAATGAAAAACGTTATTCAGAAAAATATTTTATTTAAACATGATCAAACCTCGGAAAATACAAATGGGCTTAATAAAAATAATATTCTAATAATGACCGAACTCTGATCAGCAATAAATATTGCCTAGGTATTTAAATTGGAGAACATAATCAATTTCTAAAAATACAAAATTGAGCTAAAATTCTTGTCTCATCAAATTAGAAACTAAGGGAAACATTAAATCGTTCATTTGAGAAATAAATACATACAAAATATCAGCAAAAAGTAGTATTGTGAGAAGATTAAAAAAATGTATACATTATTTGAGCAAATGTCGGTATAAAAGGCACATGTGTAAGTCAGCGAGGTGCTATTCTGTGTATAGTTACACTTGGAAGACAATTTACTTTGCAATTATTCATTAGCACTTTGTACGAATTATCTCAACAACTTTAAATATTATTTGTGCAGTCACCAGAAAGTACCGAGGTTTTATTCTTTATATCTTTCATTATTCTAGCATCAAAATCAAAAAGTTCATGTTACAGAAGTTGTGGACGACTTTGTTTCATTAAAAGGTTCGCTTTGTGGCTGAGATTTTTTCAAAATATTATTTTAACTAACATTAGGAGCATAAACTCGGGCAAAGAATGTTGTGACAAAAGCGTCCATCATGTGAATAACCTCGCTAGGCTAGGTATCTCCTTCGATGACCCAGTCAATTAGCAGCAAGTCAGAGTTTGCCGAAATTACCGTTACAATCTCCACCAACTTTAGAGACTATGCTAGGCATGTGGCACGACTAACATATGACTGTTGGAATTCAAACATCATAGGATGATGCCCCTGGTTAGAAAATAGAAGCAGAAGTCACCAACAGATGAGCTGGGCTGAAGACTAAATGTCGACTTCGGACGGGTGAGAACTGCCAAGAATTGACAAAACTGGAGATACGAGGGAGGCCTATTTCCCAGAAGATTCATGAAACCAGTCCCCCCAATGAAAGTAACTCACATTGGAAGGAATACGAAATGTTTCTAAAGTGTAGTGGTATACCTATAGGCACTTGACCTTGATTCGAGAGGTCACACCCAATAAAAACAAATAGAAAGCTGTCAAGTCAATTATTAAGTTCAAAGAACCTTGCAAGATAAATTATCAGCTGGTATGGGGGGTATTGACTAAGTAACACATCGGTACTTCCTGCACAACTGAATAATTACATAATTAGCAACATTATAAAGAGATAATGACGGGGGACCCTTCGACTCTGATATCCATAAGTCATGCATTCTCAAAGGCACAATAATTACATTAAGACCATCATCTGCCTAACCCTGGTAAGGAAACGGCTCGATGGTAAGTTACTTATTTTAAGTATGCACTCACTACAAGACAGTTAATTATTTAATTAAAAGTATTGAAACCTTACTAGAGACCTGAAAATTTTGCATTTGCAATAATCAAAATTTTTACGCGAAATAGGCGAATTTTGCCATTCTCATGAGAATAATGCGAAATTTGCTATTTTCATGCAAATAGGGTGAATTTTCGTATTTCCCATGCGATGTTCTGGTATTTTAAAATAGTAAAATAAGTAATAAGTAGGTATGTAAAGATTTCATTTTCAAAATATTTCTTCATCCGTGGTTTCGACAAGCTTGAATAGCCATAAAATGGAACGCAACTAACTTCACGTCAAAAACGCTGCAGATGTGATTCATTTTTCGATTTAGTAAAAACAACAAAAAGTTAACATAGCACCTCTGTTGTTGCTAAACACAACCACTTTTGCTGAAAAATTAAGCAAATTTTGCCAAAACTAATGCGAAATTTTCAAGTCCCTATTCATTACAATTTCTCACATGATCATTTTACATTATATCTAAAATAATAATTAAATTACTTCTACTTCTTCTATCGCTCTCTCCTATCGGAGATTGGCATAATTAAATTACATTCATATAATGTTATCTTACATTACATAGATCATGCACAACCTTATAATTTGCTGAATACTTTTGCGGTGAAAAGAATTATTGATAACAATATTTAGTGGGAATTTCCTAAAGGTATATTATATATATAACAATATTATTATTATTATCATTTGAAGTTAAGTCCAAAGTGTTGAACTACTTTAACCTCTAACTTAACGATAATTAAATAATATTTCCCAAAAAGTATCAACTTATTATGTATTTATTTCAGCAAAGCCAAAAGGAAAAGATAAATATAAAATTGAGTCAAGTATGTATTCTTTTGTAAATCAGGCTTCAAATAATGTCAGTAAAGTTATCTCTAAAAAAAAAGTTTTGATTAATAAGCGAGGAGATCTCAAAACAAAATCAAAAGAAATTCTTTTTTCCTTTACATGGAACAAAAACTAATGAAAAAGCACAGGACGAGCACACAAACAGGGCGCTCAATGTCACTTTACAGGTTGCCAAAGCAAGCGATACAACAAATAATTAGTCTGTAAATTCTATACGGGTAGTTAGGAATATATCTAAGGTTTCCAATGACGAAAATTCTCAAAATGTAATCTTTTAAATTCTATGTAAAACACACCAAATTGTTTGAAAACCAGTGAAGACATTTTCGAGCGTTTTATCTAAAATTCCAGTACATATTTCATATAGAACATATACTCGCAGTATTTCTTGCATTGGCATACTACAAAGTTGTGCGTGCCCCTTTAATGGCACCTAATTAAAATAGGATATTATTTATATTGCATGCAATTCAAATCCTATAAAATATATTTTCATACTGATAGTATTATTCTAACGACAGGTTACTTTTCATGAATTTTAATATGTAACAATAAAGTGAAAAGGATAAATATGTACCTTATTACAAGCTTTCATAAGTAGTTAAGCATTTTAAAAAAAATCAAATAAATAGCACTTTTATGAAATGAACTACTAATAATGTCACTGGTGTAATAACATGAATTAACATTGCAAGTTCTATAAAAAAATAGTTTTATATTGTGCAAATTAAATTTTGATGAGAACATAAAAAAAATGTGTAACCAGAGATTAAAAAAATAAATCTTATTATTTTAACACTAAATTTAGTACATAATTTTGATTGATTTATATTTGGCCCCAATATTAAAGTTGACATCATTACGCAGTGGTGGCACGTGACTTTTGAGTGAGCTACAAAAAATTGAAATTTTGAAAAAAAAAAATCATTTTCGGCTTCAACAACGTCGTATTTTTCAAGTCATGAGCCGCCACTGTCATTAAGGTTAAATTAAATATTATGTGTATTGTTTTCTGTAAACTTTGATATAACATCATCAATTGATCCACAACTGGATGGAGACCTCTTTATGTTTCCTCTTGGTCACTAGTTTCGCTATATGTAATTTTTATAATTTATTATACTACTAATTTATATTTATTATTTGTACTTTATCGTGAAAATGGGATCTATTCGTAATGTCAGCAAAAAATTATTTATTGAAAAGGGTGGTCATAAAAATAAAAGGGAAAATGTTATTTTAAAAAATTTTTAAACTGAAGGCATTGGTTAAGTATTAAATATTTAAAGCCGTGAGCAGTTTAAACACCCAATACGACAGATTCCTGATTCCGCAGTTAATAAACTGATGTCCATTACTACGAACATTGTTTTCAAAATTATTTTAACTTGGGACATTGTCAAAGCTTTGCAGTACAATGTAAATTAAATATTTGTGCAAAATTGTAATTACAGAAGTTTAACAAACAGCTCAGTGTTGGTTTGATTATTTTAATCTAAAAATATAATGATGCCAAAGAAGCAACAAAAACACACACACACACATGAAGTTCACACTAAAAAGCATAATAAAGTAACTTAAAGAAAAATAATAGATAAATCTGTCTAAACATAAACCATTATTTTTATACAGTTCTAACACTAAAAGTATTTAGTACATCGATATAGAATACACGTCATTTGCCGTCAACGTAGTAATTCATGCGTTAACGTCAAGCTGTTAAAAAAATTAAATTGTGCAGTCAATGGACATCACAACAGGGGGCCAAGTCTGTATCTTTTACATTAGCCAACGCAAGTTAAATCGGCCATAAACAACGCATTTTGACAGTTATAAATGTAGCGTCGTCTCTTGCATTTGCGTTACGGATTTGTATCTTAACGTTAACGCAAAAGTAACTTGTTAGCGCAATACGGACTACTAAACTTTCAAAATGTGTTGTTTACGGACGATTTAACTTGCGTTAGCTAACGCAAAAGATACAGACTTGGCCCAAGCTGAGCAAGTAATATAATGGAAACAACAGTTATAGTGTCAAAAAGGAGTTAAGCGGGACTGACATGTCACCATAATTTCTAGGAGGGCTGTCCTAGTGAATTCTATATCAATATACTAATAAAATTATGCATTACTAAATTTAAAAAAGTTGAGAATTTTACAAAATAGTAGGGTCACAAATAAACCCCTGAACAAGGTCATATATAGTCCGTCTCACTTCTCACAATATGCTGTATTAAAGGGCCTTCCACACAACTGGTTTGCCCGATGCGGACTAAAGCCGTCGCGTATAAAGGTTTAACCATCCGGTCGTCTTTTCCTCGAGTCAAGCCTACCCAACTTTAGGAAAGGACGACCGAATGGTCGAACCTTTATACGCGACGGCTTTAGTCCGCATCGGGCAAACCAGGTGTGATATCTGATACTTTCAAAGGCATAATGATAAAAATGGACAACATTATCAACTAAGTACACTGTACCCATAGCTATACAAATAAAATTAACCATCATTAATGTCTAAGCACAAGTTTCATATTACTAAAATAAATCTGCATAATATATTGAGAAATAATTATTACTTTTAGTCTCAATTATTAGTGTGCACGGTTCAATAGAATTGGCGACAATATCAAACATAGTGTTTTTAGTACCATGTTTCAGCGGATAAATTAAATTATTTCATTATTGTTCCTCCCAGCAGAAAATCAGTCCTCGGATGGTTTTTAGTTGTGTTGTACATATATTCTTTGGAGCAATTTTACACAATCACTTTTTCTGCCTTGTGGACCGAGTGACCTTCGGAGATCTAAAAAATAAAATACAAATAACAATTATTATTTACATAATGAATTACCCATTTGCTTGACGCAGACACAGAGTGGAAGATACTCTCAGTATCGCCCTGGCGAAAGACCACCATTCAGAATTGAAACGTTGTTTGAAATGGCTTTTAGCCGTGTTTGGTGACCAGATCTGAATAGCCAGGTATTTCCCCACCTTCCTCTTCTCCTTCCCCTCCTCAATACCTTCAGCCTCACAACATTCCCCAATTGGAGATGCCATAGTCTCACTGGCTCCAGACGGTTGGGAGCAGTTGAAACTCTTGTGTGGTATTCATGTAAAAAAAAAAGGTGGAAACGCTGTTCTTGTTCTAACTGTATTTCAACAGAAGGTGCTCTGAAAAAACATGTGCGGTATTCATGTAAAAAAAAAAAAAAAAGACAGCCACCATTGTTTCTATACGTCATACAAATAAGCACAACAATTTTGGCCAACTAACAAACCATCACGCCGTTTTCTGCAGGGGTGGGCAGAGAGGACAGACCGCCAAGCAACTCGATCTTGGCATACACTTCTTGCTTCATTCACTTTCATACGTCTCATACATTTTCTTCTGTTATTCTGACTTCTTTGATTCACTTGATCGTGCCATGTCTTCCTCGGTCGTCCTCGGCTTCTTATTCCATTCACATTCGCGTCATATATTCTCCTTACACTTCTTTCTTCGTTCATTCGCTCTACATGCCCAAACCATCTTTGGCCACCAATTTTGGCCAACCTATCAATAATTTCATTACACAACTCCCTATTGAATTCTGTTGCCTCTCTTCGAAAGACTAGCACACCTTCACTTCAAAATAACACAGAGCTCAAAGTTAACCCCAAATCGCATGATGTAATTTGGTCATGGCATACATAGGGAGCCAGATAGGGAGGCATCAAAAGTTTTAAGTTGAAACTTAAGAACCCAACTTCATCTACCACGCCGTACACAAAGTCATTGTTGAGCGTGAAGTTTAAAAAAAACTACTGTTCTAACTTAAATACATTCACACATCATGAACCCATACATCGGCAAACAACGGAGGAAAATTTTTACAATTTATCAATTGTTATTTTTTTGAAAACGCTTGCTCGAAATGATCTGTGATGTACTCGTAGATATATTTTTTAAGTATGTATTCATTATAGCTGATAATTGTCAATAAGAAATTCTGTGATAGTCCCTATCTAAAATATCTGTCTCAATTTTGTGGTTAAAAAATTATCTCAATAAAGTTAGCCGCCACTCTGTTGATGCAAAGTTGATAGGAGACAAATACTCAATGTAGACCAACAAAAGGTAATAAGAAATGCTTTTTGCGATCTTTTGACTATGAGATAATGCATTTTCTTTTTGATAAATGTTTTCAGGAACAAATTAATTTTAGTTTGGATGTCATTTTTAAGATACACATGCCTTGTCTAGATATTGTTGGTCGATGGTCCCAATGTATTATTTTAATAATATTATTATTACTTACTTCTTCTCAGTCGTTGTCTTCGTAGCGTTTTTAGGAGCTGTAGAGGCCTCAGTGGATGTGACTGCCTTTGATTTAGGGGCAGCCTTAGACTTAGGTGCAGCCTTGGACTTTGGTGCAGCTTTGGGCTTTGGTGCAGCCTTGGCTTTTGGGGATGCCTTGAGCTTCAGAGACACTTTGGTTTTCGGGGCAACCTTCTTAATAGGGGTCACTGGCTTGTTGGGTGAGGCAACCTTTTTGGTAGGAGTTACTGGCTTATTGAGCAAGGCTACCTTCTTGATATGAGTTACTGGCTTATTGGGTGAGGCAACCTTCTTGATAGGAGTTACTGGCTTATTGGATGAGGCAACCTTCTTGATAGGAGTTGCTGACTTATTGGGTGAGGCTACCGGTACCTTCAGTGTCTTTGCGCCTCTCCTGGTTGCCTTAGGTGCAGCCTTTTTGGGAGACGGGGAAACTGAAACTTTTTTGGGAGAAGCCAAAACTAAGAACTTTTTGGGAGACGCCGTAACTAAAGCCTTTTTGGGAGAAGCTGCAACTGCACCCCTTCTTGTTCTCTTGACGGCAATTGGAGAAATGACTTCCAAAGATGAACGTTTTCTGCCTGAAATATACATCGAATATTAGTTTTTTAAAAAATAATTTAATTCTGGCACAGCTTTACCATGTTTTCAGATACTAAAAAATTAACGTGTTCAGAGTGCAGCGCCTATACAAGCAGATGCATAGGCATCTTATTCAAATCCAAACATTTGGGTTTTACTTTGTATTTTTTGCCAATAACACTCACAAAGATGTAGGAAATAATGTTAAAAAATAATATTTAAAAACGATATCGGCGACAAGCACAGCTGTCTGTGTCTAGGTATAAATAAATTTAAATAAGAAAGCTTCGGTTATAGTGACCCGGGAGACAATGGCAAGCTTCCTATAGTGACATAAATCTGTATGTATTTATGTAAAAGATTTTTAATAAATTTAATTAGTTTTACCCCTGGTGCTATCAGGCTTGGCCACCTCTGCAACTGTTTTCTTGACAGCCACAACTTTGTCGGTTGCTTTGGGAGATTTGGGTGCAGGAGCAACTTTGCCTTTGGGCTTTGCTGCTACGGCTGCTGCTTGGGCTTCAACCTCCACTGAAAATATCATGTTTATAAGAGATGGAAAATGGTATGGCAATGCAGAAACATGCTGAAGATGTAGAGACTAATAGTGGTTAGACATTTGACGTTTCTCCTCCATCAAGAACAAGCCAAAACAAACGTAGCTTATAATAAGTAGAATAAGTTAGGTTCTCTTCAATTTTATTGTAAATTATGTTTTTGACATTCGAAAACGGCTAAATTAATCTTTATCCTTCAATATTTGGATTGCCAATCAAATGACGTTCGACATTTCCGTGACACTTTTTATAACAAGTGCTTTGTTGAGCAGAGCTTTAATCAAGTACAACCGATATACTAAATTTAATGGTTATTTGATTGAGAGTTGCGTTGGGAAGAGCGTAGTTGTGCATCGGAGTAGTGTTGTGGCAAATTTTCGGCTCGAGGGTTTTGCTCAGTAGGATTGGGAAGAACGGCCATAAAACACCCTCTACACAACAGGTTTGTCCGATACTAACTGAATCTAAGTCAAGCCTCCCGACTTTAGGAATGGACGGTAGAACCTTTCGACGCAGTGCCTTCAGTTGGTACTGGGAAAACCAGCCGTGTGGTAAGGTAGGGGTGTTTCAAACTATGTATCACATTTATTCAGTGCCATTTTGAATTTTTGAAATTTGGATGATCAATTAAGCGCCAATTCTCGGCCCATTATAGATTTTGATCTAATTGTGATCTGCCATCAAGCACAACGGTCATGTTTTTACACTTATCAACTGATACCTTCGGGTTATTTCATTCAAAGTGCCGTCATAAATTTTAATAAATCAAAACAGGAAAAAAAAATATATAAATTTATACAAATCATAGAACACAACTTTATTTAGCTAGTGCAGCAGGAAATTATAATTTAAAATGGCAAGAAACTTCAGTTGGGTAATTTACAAAACAGGCTGAACATGCTTTAAGGACTGAACATGTCTCTGGAAATTTAAGAGATGAATGAATTCAATTGTCTAGGTATGTGTTATTAGTTACCTGTGGGTTTCCCGCTCCTGGTGCCGCGGGTCTTGACAACGGGTTTATCATCGAAGGCCTTCATCACATCCGAGGAGAAGGTCACTTTTTTCTTTTTCTCCATGCTCTCCTGCAAAGTTAAAAAAAACCAATTATTGTTATGAAAGGCAAAAGGTTATCTGTTAACAGTTTTATCTGAGATAATGTGATGGATAAAGTCATTAATAACAATATAACTTGATAAGGATTTTTGTTAATTATTGGATCAGTTGCAGTTAAAAAATGATAATATCTTTTTTTATATTGTGAATCTTTGTGAACAAGTCTGTCTTGTCTTTGTCTTCAAGTGACAAGTCCAAAAATAATATTTCATGAAACAGTTGTCAATTGAAAAAATCATTATTGACTTGTTTTTTTTTCTAATTACCTCCACACCGGAGGCCCTGAGGAAAATAATTTCCCTCAGTGCCTGTGTCATCTTTGAGGATGCTGTGTGGAGGGTATTTTTGAGGAGAGGAAGGAGTGAACATGGGTCTCTTGAGACCCATGTTGTAAGAGGGAGGAAACACAGAGGGTGGCAAATTGTTCCACAGCCGGGCTGTTAAACTCAAGAATGAGTGGTAGAAACGACCCGATTAATGACACCAGTTTCTCAGAGCATCTACCATTGAAATACCGGTAGAACAGGGACAGCGTTCCCACCTGACACATGTGTTCTAAAAATTGCAATGCGTTTGTTAAGATAAGGGAACCAATCAAACAAGCCACCCGCTTCTGTAGTCAGGAGTTTTTTTCAGGTATTTTGGAGCTCCAGACTTACGATTTGTACAGGGTCAGCAATTATGTCTATTAAAATATCTCCAGGCCCTGTACAGTATGCTCAGCTTCCGAGAGACTAACTTGACACTGGCTTCAATGGAGCCCCTATGCCTAAGCTAGTCACTTAAAGTTACACCAAGCATATCAACGGAAGGCTTGTTAGGAAGATTGCTTCTGTTGAAGGAAACTAGATTGTCATTTCAATTCCTTTTGGGTGTAATCAGACATGATTGGGTCTTTAAAACATTAAATTCGACGATGTTGTTGTTGCCTCAAGAGGAAACCCTCCTGCCGTTGGAGTTTGTGTGCCCTTTGGGGGCTTGTCAAACAAATAGCTATCATGGACTGTACTGTCATTCGTGTAACAATGAATTGGTGCAAATGACAAAAGGTCAATGATGTGCAACGATACATGTTTGTTTGATTTGGTAGACATTGTGTGTATAATATAGAATTATCACAGTTATAAGACAAAAATTCCCGGGTTACAAAAACCTGACAATATTTAAACTCTAACTAATTCCATCATAAAAAGCTGAAATTTCTGCTTGCACAATGATAGAGGGCTTAGTTTGCAGGGGACTGAACCTGCAATGCCTGGGTGCGAACTACTCAATTACAAAACCGAAACGAAGGAGGGCACTAAACGTAATGTAATTGCATACTACATACAATTTTGCACTTAACATAAATGCTGAAAATAGATTTTTAATATTACAATATACATACCTCCATCTTAGCTCTTTGCGCTGGTGTTATTTTGGGCTTTTCTTCAGGGGCAGCAGTGGAAGTAACCTTAGCCTTCCTTCCTCTTCCTTTGGGCAGGTTCACCTCTGCACCAGAACTGCTTTCAGAGCCGGAACGACCCCGAGTAGCTCTCGCCTGATTGACTTCTTTGACGGGAGATGCCTTGGTGATGACAATCTTCACGGTTTTTTTGACAATTGTCTTAGCCACAGCGGGGGACTTTGGAACGAGGCTAGTCTTCTTTGCAGCGGAACTCTTTTTGCTGACAATTTTCATGGCGATGACCGCCTTCTTACCTCTGCAAAAAATGACTCGATACAGTAAAGAAACAATCTCTCAACATATCTACAGAAAGCCACACTAGAATTCTACACAAACCTTAAATTAGTGGTGGACACTGGTGATTTGCTTAAGCTGGTCTCTTCTTTGGGCACTTTTGAGAGTATAGGAGACAGTTGCTTGATGTTTATTTCACTCACGTTGGCCATGACCTTTCGCAGCTTTGCCGGAGTGGACTGGCCCAGGATGGATGCGTTGCTTGCGAGCTGATTGCGCGGCTGCCTAGTATGCACCTGAGCTTTCGACACTTCAAGGGAGAAGTTTGATCTATCGATTGTTCCCTGTCTTCTAGATCTTTCCGCAGACATTGAACTTTCATCTTTCAAGATTAAAGTTGGCGCTTCAAAAAATTTCTTCTCTTTTTTGCTCAAATTCATGGAAGACTTATCGTTGGCCGGGGATACTTGTGAATTTCGTCCTCTAGATGTTTTAACGGGAGTGGCCGAACGCTTAGCGTAAGTCTTGACTGGTGATTTACCGAATGCGGAGTCAAATAGTTTTTCAGAAACGCTGATATTAGCGGACTTGTTCTTAGCTGGAGATGATTTAAACAAACCACTAACTCCACTGATATTGTTCAATGAATTATTGGGTGACTTCTGGACTCGGGGAGATCTGAACATCTTCTTAACTCCAGCAACATTAGTCAAGTCATTTCTGGGTGACTTGACTACTCTACTATTGAAGAGATTCTTTACTCCTCGAACATTGGTCAGGTCATTCTTAGGCGTAGCGTTGCCCTTACCGGGAGTCTTCATCAGCCTCTTAACACCCCCCACACTCCTTAAATCATTCTTGGGGGATTTTCCATTATTGAAAAGATTCTTTACTCCTCGAACATCAGTCAGGTCATCCTTCGGTTTAGCGTTGACTTTCCCCGGAGTCTTCATAAGTCTCCTAACACCACCTACATTTCTGAGGTCGTTTTTGGGGGACTTGGGCACTACCGGAGTTTTGAGAAGTTTTTTAACGCCTTCCACATCTGTCAAATCATTTTTTGGAGACTTTCCGACCTTGGGAGTCTTCAGTAAGGCTCTAACGCCCACAACATTGGTCAAGTCATTTTTAGGAGATTTTTTAACTCTAGGGGTTCTGAGTAAGTTCCTGACTCCTACCACATTTGTTAAATCATTTTTAGGAGATTTGACATTTTTAGGAGTTTGGAGTAATTGCTTTATACCAGCCACGTTAGTCAAGTCATTCTTGGGAGACTTGTGTTTTCTGATTACCTTGCTTTTAGGAGATATTTTAAATATGGCAGATACGTGATCGCTGGAATTGTGAGGAGAGCGGAATGACTTATTCAGAAGACCTCCTTCGAAGATGTTTCTCATGGACTGTCTTAGATTCTTGGCAGCAGACAATGGATCTTGCAGGGGACTGACTACTGATACGGAGGAAACGCGCTGACTGTTGACAGACACAAAATCAAAGGAAACATCCGGAGTGGCCCTGGAGTTCCTCTTGGATGACCTTGAAATATTCAGCAGTTCGTAGGCTGTATCTTCAGAGGGAGATCCCTTGGATTTCCTATTGGGTGACCTAGAGCTGTTCATCAGATCCAAGGTGCTATCTTTAGCAGGAGTTCCCTTGGATTTCCTGTTAGATGACCTAGAGCTGTTCATCAATTCCAAGGAGCTATCTTTAACAGGAGTTCCCTTGGATTTCCTGTTAGGTGATCTGGAGCTGTTCAACAGTTCAAAGGAAGCGTCCTTAGCAGCACTAGCAATGCTTACATCTTGCTCATCGTCGAAAGCGATAGAATTATATAGCCGTATGCTTTGTGATAATTTTCTCTTCACTGGACTTTTGAATAATTCCTTGACAATGTCCGGTGAGTCCGTGAGGTGATCGATCATAGCCTTCCTGGATACAGATTTCTTTGCAGTTGAATGCTTTTCCTTCAACATCTCCGGTTGCAACTTCACGGTACTCTTTGGAGTTATGACAATCTGGTTATCTGGTCGAGGGGCATTGACATCAGTCATATCGGAACTGTTTGATTCTCGGTCAAAAGACTTGTTACTTCTTTGAGAATTATTGGGCGAACTTCTAGTTTTGCGCAGGGCTGTTTTTTGCACTCCAGGCAGTTTCTTTCTGGGTTCGGTCATAGATTTCTTACTAAAAGTCTCAAGTTCTGATTTCATGAGCTGAACTTGCTTCCCCAGGGAGCCCAATGACTGTCTCGTAACTTTAGACAGGCGACTGTTCTTGGGAGAAGAAGGTTCGGAAGCCTGTGCTTCAAACTGTTTAATTTTATCTCGAACCAGGGATTTTCTAGTTTCTTTCGGCTTAGGCGTAGAGGCTTCCATATCGAAGAGAATACTCAAATTGGGTGTTGTCACAATGTTAGTATCTTCGGTGATCATCATGGACACCGGAGTTCTGGGTGAAGCAGGTTTGGGTGAAACAATGGGAGATATATTGCTAATTATCTGCGGAGTACCCTTGATGGATATGTCCCTTCTCTTGGCCGATTGATTTGCAGCTTTGAGGGATGACTTTCTCTTTGAAAGTGACTTCTTTGCTGACTTCCTTGTGCTACTGGGCGTAACATTCTTAAGAGCTCTGATCACGAAGGAGGCCTTCTTCCTAGGAGTCTTTGATTTGGGAGACTTGGGAGATGGCGTTGCCAGACTATTAGCAAAGGAATATCTGAGTGATGAATCATTTGAATTGATTCCAGAAATATCTTCAAAGTCCGATGTATCTAACGTGCTGTCAAAGAATGTCACAGATTTGGAAGAAGTTCTGTCAGTGGACTTGGATAGTTTTCTGGACACTGATTTCAAGAGGCTAGTTTCCGGAGAGGAGCTTTCTTGAACGACTAAGCTAGATCTCGAAGGCTTTGCAGATCTGGGGGAAGCCTCCACCGGAGTGCCCACAACCGGTGTTCCTCTGATGGGTGTGCTCATGGCTTGGCCCGGAGATAATCTCACCGACTGTCTCTTCAGGGCAGACTTGAATCCTGGAGTCCTGCGACTTACTGGCGAAGGTCTCTTTGGTGTGAAGGTTGGTCGTCCCTTCAGCGGTAATGTTCGATCATTCGGAGTGACAACCGGTGTAATATCTTCATACAATCCTTGAGGAATGTTTCTGGCAGACCTGTTTATATTTTTAGGTGATTCTATGCCAGATAGATTTGAACCATTTTTTGGAGATACTTTTTTTGGTGTTCCCTTTTGCGATGTTGCTTTAACTGGTAAATTTTTTGACAGAGTTCCCTTAAGGGGTGTTCCCTTAATGGGTGTTCCCTTTATTGGTGTTCCTTCTACAGATGTTCCTTTAACAGGAGTTCCCTTTACGGGCGTCTCTTTAACTGGTGTTCCCTTTACTGGTGTTCCCTTTGCTGGTGTTCCCTTTGCTGGTGTTCCCTCTGCTGGTGTTCCCTTTGCTGGTGTTCCCTTTGCTGGTGTTCCCTTTGCTGGTGTTCCCTTTACTAGTGTTTCTTTTACCGATATTTCTTTCACGGGTGATACTTTTTTAGGGGTTCCTTTTAAAGGTGTACTTCTTAGTAATATAACCTTAACAGGTCTTATATTCAAGGGTGATACTTTCCTCGGTGTTTGACGGGTTTCTGTCTTGGTAGACTTACTTGGTGAGGATTGTTTCTTCGGGGTAACACTTTTTAGTGGGAATAGATCAACTAGCGATACCCTAGGTGTAGTTTTCATAGGTAAAACCTCGGGTGTAGTTTTCTTTGGTGAAACTTTAGGAGTACTTTTCTTAGGTGAAACTTTAGGTGTTACTTTCCTAAGTGACACTTTAGGTGTACTTTTCTTCGGTGAAACCTTAGATGTAGACTTCTTGGGAGAAACATTAAAAGTTTCTTTTTTAGGTGAAACCATAGGTGTAGATTTCTTAGGCGACGCCTTAAATGTAGATTTCTTAGGTGACACCTTAGATGTAGATTTAGGTGAAACCTTAGATGTACCTTTTTTAGGTGAAATCTTGGGTGTGACCTTCTTGGAAGAAACCTTAAAAGTTGTTTTTTTAGGTGTAGCTTTCGTAGGTGAAACCTTGGGAGTAACTTTTTTAGGTGTAATTTCAGAAGCTAATAATTTAGGTGTTCCCGTTTGTGGACTCGCAACTATTCTCAGTGGCTTGTTTGATATTGGGGTCGCTTTTTTAGGTGATTTGGCTGATACAGCACTCTTACCGGAGACAACCTTTGAAGCCGATTTAGAATTGATCGACTCTTTAGGAGTCATAATTCTTTTAGGCTTGCTAGTAATCGGTGAAGTCCTATTATAAAATGACTTTGCACTGAGTGGCATAATCTTCTTCGGAATAGTCTTAACTATGGCCTTCTTCGGCGAATATAGTTTCCTGGACAGAATCTTTTTAGGAGAAGCTTTCGGAGCAACTTTCTTCTGTGTGCTAGCCCTGACAGAAGGAGTTTTACCTTTGGGAGTAGGTAATTTCGTCGATGAAGCAGCAGCAGTAGAAATCCTCTTAGATCTGGCAGGAGTTGAGTCCTCGATGATAGTTTTGACCGGCGATGTGCCAACGTCCAATTTTCTCCTGAAAGATTTTTTAAGAGGTTCGTCGTCAACGAGCATCACGTCTTCGATGATAGTTTTCTGTCGAATAGATTTGATAATCGAAGCAGATTTTATGGAGTACAGAGTGCTGGGTGTCTTCTTTAGCGCAGACTTTGTAATAGGGGTGACTTTAGGGACGGGTGTTCTCCCAATTGATCTCCTCGTGGATATCTTTTCAACGGAAGCTTTCCCGACCAGAGCTCTCAGACTGATAGACTTTAGCTGCGGAACTTTAGATGCTATTTTGGTGTTTTTGAGGGGTAACTTAGAGGCGGAGATTGCGGGGGTGGATTTGGACGGCGTAGCCCTTGTCTTGGAAGGTTTGGGGGATGGGACATGCTTAGGCCGGGGTGTACCAGAGGCAGTGGCCCCTCTAGCCTCTACTGACTTGCTTCTATCCGGAGTAGACTTGATGACTGACCTTGGGGATTTGATGGGGGTCTCCTTAACTGGGGTGGACCTGATAGAATCGCCGGAGCTTTGATTTATGTTGGAAAGGGTTTTTCTTGTGGGTGACCCTTTCGGTGAGTTCTTGCTTGATCTGCCGAGAGGGCTTTTTCCCGTTAGCAGCATTAAAGCCGCCCGTTTATTTTTATCTAAAAAATTTAAGATGCATCAGACAAGATAATAAGCAATAAATACTAAATAGCTAATGAAGTTTTAAAATGAAAACATTTACACGGCACAATATTTGCTAATTTGACAATAATTGTCTGCTTATATTTCGATGTTGAATTATAAACCAGATGATATTATGATTGAGATCAAGGTAAAGTTGTAGGTTAGTAAAAATACCTACCCATAACAGGGGCATCGATCTTCTCAACGTCATTGACCTTCCTGCGTTTGTTGGCGAGAGCCACCTTTAAAACATCCGAATCCGGAGAGGCCACACTACTGGTCCTCTTCACTTGTCTCCGTGCTAAAATAAAATTATTAAATTAGATTAACTTTTATAAGATACTGGAGTACCAGCAACATGTTAATATATACTAACATGGAACTATCGGGAAGGGTTATTGTCTAGAGGCATATTACTGACATATCTAATTACGTGATCAATGCGACAGACTGGCCAGCAGACCCGATACTTATGTTATCCAAAGTGTCTAGTGCATTTTTCAAGCGGCACGCACTTCATGTATTGTAATTTCCCTATTTCTCGATACAACCTAGGTTTTTATTATTTTATTAGTGACTATATAAGTAAGCGTGGGAAAATACAAAATATGGTGTAAGTATAAAGATGTTTACAGAATAACAGTTTAAAATACAAATTGGCATTCTAATTATTATATTTTGTGAACTGCAGTCCAACTTGGTTATAACGATAACGGTAACACGGCGAGTTCACGGCTATAATGACCTATTACCCAATGATATTTTGTAATAATAATAGTATTAAGTAAAGTCGTGAAAAAATTGGGCTTTGCTATTTTGTTCCCTTTTTACATCTTCTTTTGTATTACTACTTATCGTCAATTTTGTTTTAAAAATGAATGAGTAACTATATCCCTACGTGGGGTGAGTAAGAAGGGGGCTGACAGCGAAATTCATAACATCACATTTCTGGGGATTTTTTGATTTGTGTGGTGCAAACCGATACTTCAAATTTTGTTCCACCCAGGACATGCGGTATGAATTAACAAAAACTGTTCTCAGCCAGGGTTTTCAAGAATTACGCCAGATTTTTAAAAAAAAATAAAGTCATGTGGGCCGTACGAAATTTGCCCGCAGGCCGTACGAATTGGGCTGCGGGCTGTAAATCACTATTTTATGACAATAACAATCGCACCGGCTAGTGATTTATGGCACGGGGATTTTTACGACTGAAACAATGGGTGCAGCAAGCTAGTGATATGATTTTTTTTTCTTGAAAGTTGAACCGGCTGATGAGAGTTATAATACGTTGAGTGTTTTGAAGAATAAATTGAGAAACATGAAAGTGAAATCTTTAAATCAATCAATGATTATAAACTTTTAAAAAATGAAATAATAACTTTGTTTATATCACTCTTACTTATAATTTTGCCGACCGGGTTTCGCTACTACCGTAACATCTTCAGAGCTTCTTCTACTAAACTATGAACTAAGATACACATGTGTTATAGATTGATAAAAACAGGGGAGTGAAGGGCCAAGGGTGGGAGATCAGCAGGTACCTGACCGGGAAGGGTGTGTACTTTGTTTACTGGGAATAATTTAAGAATTGTACTTTTATTTAAATTTATTTTATTATTTATGAGTCTACTGTTAGTGTTTTTGGCTTTCCTTATTTCTAACGCTTGTAAGTTATCTAGTAGAATGCCTTTTCCATTTTTATGCAGTAAACTAGTTCCTGTATTTTTATTGAATGTGTGGTCAGTTTCTAAGAGGTGGTTGGCAAATTTCGAGAACTCATTATTATTGAGACACTTAAGTGTTCTTTTACCCGGATATTAACATTACGCGACGTTTTGTCTACATAAAACGCATAACCACATCTCCCCTTATTGCTGATATCTTCATGGACTACTTAGAGAATAATATTATAAACTGTAAATCTCCACTACTAAATAAGGTGCTATTATGGAAGAGGTATGTCGACGATATTTTATGTATATGGACAGGTACGGAGCGCCAACTTAACTCCTTCCTACTACTAATAAACTCCTTCCATAAGCAAACTAAATTCACTATGGAAATAGGAATTAACTCCACTTTTTTAGACCTTATGTTATCAGTTAAAAACAATAAAATACATTTTAAAATTTACAGTAAACCCACTTATACAGACATAACCATTCATAATACTTCTGATCATCCCACCTCCCACAAACATTCCGCTTTCCACTCGATGATCCGCCGGTTGGTTACGGTCCCGTTATAAAATGCTAACTTTTCACTAGAATTATCCATAATTAAACAAATCGCAATAAATAACGGTTATCATGAAAACTTGGTCAATAACATCCTAAATAAAAAAACTTTTAAAAATGTTGTCAAATAAGTTTTTATTCAACAGTACCCCCCCCTAATAATAAAATAATAAAATAATAATATAATAATATAATAAAATAATAAAATAATAAAATAATAAAATAATAATATAATAAAATAATAATATAATAAAATAATAAAATAATAATATAATAAAATAATAAAATAATAAAATAACAATATAATAAAATAATAATATAATAAAATAATAATATAATAAAATAATAATATAATAAAATAATAATATAATATAATAAAATAATAATATAATAAAATAATAAAATAATAATATAATAAAATAATAATATAATAATAATAATAATATAATAAAATAATAATATAATAAAATAATAATATAATAAAATAATATATATAATAAAATAATAAAATAATAATATAATAAAATAATAATATAATAATATAATAATATATATAATATAATATAATAATATAATAATATAATAATATAATAATATAATAATATAATAATATAATAATATAATATATATAATAATATAATAATATATAATAATATAATAATATAATAATATAATAATATAATAATATAATAATATAATAATATAATAATATAATAATATAATAATATAATAATATAATAATATAATAATATAATAATATAATAATATAATAATATAATAATATAATAATATAATAATATAATAATATAATAATATAATAATATAATAATATAATAATATAATAATATAATAATATAATAATATAATAATATAATAATATAATAATATAATAATATAATAATATAATAATATAATAATATAATAATATAATAATATAATAATAATACAATATAATAATATAATAATATAATAATATAATAATATAATAATATAATCATATAATAATATAATAATATAATAATATAATAATATAATAATATAAAAAATAATAATATAATAAATGATAATATAATAAATAATAATATAATAAATAATAATATAAAAAATAATAATATAATAATATAATAAATAATAATATAATAAATAATAATATAATAAATAATAATATAATATAATAAATAATAAAATAATAATAATAATAATAATAATAATATAATAATATAATAATATAATAATATAATAATACAATAATACAATAATACAATAATACATAATAATAATATAATAATATAATAATATAATAATATAATAATATAATATATAATAATATAATAATATAATAATATAATAATATAATAATATAATAATATATATAATAATATAATAATATAATAATATAATAATATAATAATATAATAATATAATAATATAATAATATAATAATATAATAATATAATAATATAATAATATAATAATATAATAATATAATAATATAATAATATAATAATATAATAATATAATAAATGATAATATAATAAATAATAATATAATAAATAATAATATAAAAATTATAAAGTTTTTGCCCTTTATAAAACACACTGTTCTGTGTACACGTAAGTTTTGTTTTGGGAAGCCTGAAGTCTCGGCAACTCCCCGTAGGATAATTGTGAATATTTTCATGATACATAATATTAGTTTGCAGATATTTAGGGAGCATGTTATTTTTAAGCTTGTACATCATTGTTAATGTATTATATATTATATGTTGTTTAGTTGACATCATATTTATGTAGGCAAAACGTCGCGTAATTTTAATATCCGGGTAAAAGAACACTTAAGTGTCTCAATAATAATGAGTTCTCGAAATTTGCCAACCACCTCTTAGAAACTGACCACACATTCAATAAAAATACAGGCACTAGTTTACTGCATAAAAATGGAAAAGGCATTCTACTAGATAACTTACAAGCGTTAGAAATAAGGAAAGCCAAAAACACTAATAGTAGACTCATAAATAATCAAATAAATTTAAATAAAAGTCCAATTCTTAAATTATTCCCAGTAAACAAAGTACACACCCTTCCCGGTCAGGTACCTGCTGATCTCCCACCCTTGGCCCTTCACTCGCCTGTTTTTATCAATCTATAGCACATGTGTATCTTAGTTCATAGTTTAGTATTATACTGCCCTGAAGAAGCTACGGTAGTAGCGCAACCCGGTCCGCAAAAGTATAAATAAAAGTGATGTAAACAAAGTTATTGTTTTATTTTTTAAATTATAATGTCACATCACCAAGTTACCGCTTCATGTGAAAATAGATTATAAACTTCACCAATAATAGTGTATATTTTTGTAATATGTACGTACATACCTATATTTTTTAAGCAAGATTTTGAAAAGATATTATAATTTGGCGAATATATTGATAGTGGAGGTTGGTATATACATACATTTTTTTAAAACTCTTTGAATATAACGAGTAACAGCTATAAGGAGCAATTTTAGTCGGTCCCCTAGTGCTCGTTATAACCAAGTTGGACTGTATTTGAACTTTTTGTGTTTTTTCTTAGTCCTTCTCACTAGTGAGTCCTGTGCTGAGGTGGACTAGAGGTATTTACTTAGATGTCATCTAATTAGGTGCGTCCTTCCTATGTTGTTTTTAGTGCTGTTTTTAAGGTTGTTTAATTGACCCCCTGAAGCCAGACTTTAATTCCTAACTTGTACTCATTAAACTTTTCTATTTGTTTCATATCAGGGAGAAGGATGTTGTGGAGTTTTGTTGCAAAATATGTATATGTAGTTTCTTTGTCCTAAAGTGGTTTGATAACATGGAATGTTTTTTATGCCATTTTTATTGGATCTATTATCATGAATAAGTGGTCTGTCTATAGTTAAGGGGCGAGAGGGATGTCGGAGTTATTATTTATTAATTCAAAATAATGATAGAATTATTACGCAATACGATAAACATAATATTTTTAAATAGAAAAATATTTATTTAAAAATTTATAAATTTACATAGGCTTAGTATTTATCAAAATCTAATCAGAAATATTACATTTTCTGACCGTCCCATTGCATGTTTTACAAAATATTTAAAATACGAATATGATTTTTTAACTGGAGAAAAGTATTTTTAATGCTTTCTCATTGCGTTTTTGTAAATAAACATAACGAAAGATTTGTAATCCGCATTACAAAAAAAAAAAAAATAATTAAAGTTGCGTAGTGTTCATGAAAAAATTAAACTACACACTGTTCTGTTTTTTAAATTTATCTAATCGACATGTTACAGAAAAACCCTCACAGGATTTTTTAACGATACTCAACTTTTTAAATGTTTATGTAAAACATGCGAAGAACGTCAGAAATGTGTAATAATAATAATGTAATATTTTGATAAATGCTAATTTAAAAAAAACATAATAAATATTTTTCTCTTTAAAAACACCATTGCACAATAATATTATCATTATTTTGAATGAATAAATAATAACTCTCCGACGTCCCTCTCCCCGTTAACTGAAAGCTTCCTGATGAAACGATCTTTGAAATGAAAAATAAAAGGTGGTAATCGGACTATTCATTGAAGTTACATATACAACTCTATATACATAGTAACTTTATATACATAGGGCTGTTTTGTGATAAAAATCACCTCAAAGGTAGGAAGCAAGTTGTCAATTTTTTTTTTAAACTATCAAAACTAGTTTCTGACCTCTAACTAAACGGTAGGTCATTCCAAGAATGTGGACCCAGCGTGTTGGTGACTTAGTTGGTAGCGCGACGGATTCTCACCCAGGCATTGTGAATTTAATTCCTCAGCTGAATAAGTCCTCCATCATTATACAAGCAATATTTTCCGCTTAGTGTGATGGTAGTAAGAGATTTTCAAATATTGTCAAGATTTTTTAATGCGAGTGATACACAAGAGTCCCAGTTGCTCCCAACCGTCCGCAGTCAGTAAGATTATGGCATCCCCAATTGGGGTATGTTGTGAGGCTGGAGGTATTGGGGAAGGGAAAGAGATGGGGAGGAGGAATGTGGGGAAGTATCTAGTTTTTTCAGATCTGGTCACCGAACACGACTAAAGGCCATTTCAAGCAATGTTTCTATTCTGAATGGCGGTCTTCCACCAGGGCAATAACTAAAAGTATCTACCACTCTGGAACGTGCCGCAAACATACTATACATTGTTTTAAATTAATAAATTGTGAAATAACAAAAATTAATGAAAAAAAAATTACTTGTGCAGGGGCTTGAACCCGCGACCTCCGGATTCGCAGCCGAGGTTCGTAACCAATTAACCACGCAATCTTAACCCAGGAACGTTTGTCTAACTTTTTAAATAGTAATATTCTGCAGCTGAATGAATGAGATGTCGTTATTGAAATAGTGAAGGCACATTCTCAACATTTCATGAGGGGAGAAACAAAGACACATTTCATGAAAAAATGTGGACTTAGAACGACAGAATAAAAGGCTGCAAAAATCATGCCAAAACATGAGTGCCTGAGAGTAAGGAGACCAAGAGGCAGACTGAGAAAAGGGTGGACTGGCTGCATGGAAGAGGATTAGAGCAAAACGGGAAGGCCTGAGGACCGGAGGCGAATGGGTGGGGACTGGAGTTGGTGAAGAGCATACCGTACAAAAATCCCAACTGCTCCCAACCAATTAGAGCCAGTGGGACTATGACATCCTCAATTGAGGTATGTTGTGAGGGTGTGGGTAGTGGGAGGAAAAGAGGAAGATGGGGAAGTCATCAATGGTAGACTCACCAGAGCTGGGCGTGGCAGAGATTTTGCTCCCCGAGGCGGAGGTGGGGGTGGCGGCCTGCGGGGACTCTGGCACCCGGCGCTGCGGCTTCACCACCGCCACCTGGCGCGCCTTAGTCACTGAACCTGATGAAGGAAACATCTCTATTACCTTTCAAGATAATATTGTACAGTTTCAAGTACAATCATTTGCAATGATTAGAATAAAAAATGGTTGAAATCATTTGGTCAAAAACTTTTGCATAAAGATTTATTAATAATATGGAACCATCATTACCCAAGATCAATCATATTTTTAATAAAAATATATTTGCTGACTAGAACTGCTGTGTTGTGTAATAACAAAATTTGTAACACCGGTTAAATTTGAATACAACAATGCAAGTTGCGTTTGTTACAAACTGTTTTGAAAAAAGTAATTTTATGAGGCCATATTTTGAAAAATCGCAATCTTTGCATCTGATCTAAAAAAATTAACTGAATTTTTTTAACTGTGTAGAATCTGCTGAATTTGTTTTAAGTCTGATTTCATAAGTCAAAAACCAATGTTATAATGTTGTATGTATTTGTTAAAAGCCCAACATGCATTTCAGATTAGTTTTATAATGTACTCAGTCGGACCCCGTATTCACCTCATTCAAATTTATTTTCAAAATTATAAATAGTCATCCAGAATCTTCCCTCTTGGCCACAATCAAAAAATAAATAGCAGCCACCGTCAACTAAGAAACCCCGAAACTTTCCATATTTCTTTACAGAGAACCTTCTTAACCTTCTCCCAACTTCTTGAGCGAATGTGTCGACTATACAACATCACTATAGTTGCAAGATTCCGGACATATTTAGCGATAGACCCCAGAACTTTACTAAAATTCTTGAATCTCTTGACACAAACTTTATTTTCTCTGATTTTAGTTACATATTGTTTTATTTTTAAGTATCGACGGCCTCCGTGGTTGGGGGGTAAAGCTCTCGATTACAAATCGGGAGGTCACGATTTCAAATCCCGGCATGCGCAAGTCAATATTATTTGATTAATATATGTTGTTTAACAAATAAGTTATTTAAAAATAATATATTACATATTTGCGGCAAGTTTCAGTGGAAGATACTCTCTTATCGCCCTGGTGAAAGACCACCATTCAGAATTGAAGCGTTGCTTAAAATGGCTTTGGTGACTACATCTAAACAACCAGGTACTTCCCCATCTCCTTCCCCCCCCTACCCTCAGCCTCAAAACATACATCGATTGGGGATGCCACACTGGCTCCATACGGTTAGAAGCAGTAGAAACTTTTGTGCGGCATACACAAAAAAAAATTAAATATATATTTATATATAATCCCCCCAAAGCAACAGTGATCTTGAAAAAAAAAACTGTTCTGAGGTATAGGGTATTATGGTGTAAATGAGTCCTAGCACAAATCAATTAGGTAAAGTAGAATATGAAGAAACATTTAATATTACAGTAAACTATTTTACTTTATTAAAAAATGTCCATAAACCGAAAAGTCCTAAGATCTCAGCATTTTTTTAAAATATCCCACTGTTGCTTTGGGACGACGACACTGTTATTGGACAGTTGGTATTTATTCGTTCTTATTTCTAGGTATTTTTTTTATTTTTATATTAACTTGCCTGCTGTGTACATTATAAATAAATTATGGAATTTTGCTTGACACTACCGTCTGTTTCCTGGAGCTCCGTTGTAACCTTTCCCACCGTCTCACGAACGACGCATGTAACAGTAAGAAAGGTTACCGACGGAGTAGCGGTAGGACCGTATGCATGTAATTTTGAGAAATCAAAGTGAGTGAAATTCAATGGTGAGCGAGCATACCTAAGACACCATCCAGACTGCTTCTGTTGTAGAGGAGTTTCTTGATCTGCGGATCCGCCTTCCGGGGTACAGTGTCACTCTTTCTCCGGCCAATTGACTTCCGACCCCTCTTCACCAGGAATGTGGGGCGTGTACTTCCTGCAACACAATGCAAAAACAATATTTCATTACTTATTTTTATAAAAGACATAAACCCTAAGATTTATGATACGCACCTTTATACTAAGCATAAACTGCTTTGAAAACAGAGTAAATCGGTGAACACCATAAGTATAGAGCTCGATCCAACATTGTTGTATTCCACTTGCTTAAACACTATATTTATTTGTAAGGGAGTTGGGTCATACGGAAAATAAATGTTATCGATGTTCGCAAATGACCCAACTCCCAGTTTCATTCTGTGTAATGTGTGTGCAATGTATACTGTACAGTCTGTGGGAAATGTGTTCCCACCGACCGCTTGAAATGTGGAATAACTAAATAAAAATGTTAGAGTGGGACGGCGGGGTGGAGGATGGGAGTACTAGTTCGTCGGACATGCGCAGAATGCGGTTATGCTGCGAGTCCCAAAATTTAAATGTTACGTTGAATTTAAATACCCTGCAAAAACTGAAAACAGGCCAATTGCCAGAAAGAATTCGCTCAACAAGACGTCTGCTCTCTCTCTGCCTACCTCGCTCCGACTTCTGTACCTACACTCGCCTTCCTTCTCTCTGACCATCGCCTCACCTGGACCATCGGACTACTACCTTTTACTGGACCCGAACCAGGCATCGTCACACGGACAAGGCCCCGAGCTCTATACATAATTCTGCAAAATGAGTTTTTGCAAATTTCACATAGTCGAAGTGTCTTTCCCTCCTCCGCAAGGGGATCGACACAGGTTGTGCTTTCTCCCCTCCCACCTCTCCACAGATCGGAATCAGCTGCCCCTACAGTTCGCCTGTGTGTCACATACGTCTGGTACAGGTACCTATCATATTTGTTACTAGTAGAAAGATATTTAAATATTTAACAAATTTAAATACTACGTTAATAGCAATGTTGACGATAATATTGATTAGAAATTACTATGTAACCTTGAAAAAAAACAATTAAACCTTTAAAGTATAAAGGGGATATTCAATAAAAAAAAGTGTAGATTCAAGAAAAAAATGCAAACTTTTCCTTACTGGTGTTGTCAACTGGGTGGACATGGTCTCTAATTTCTAAAATATCTCGGTAAATATACTAAACACAGAGTTCATATTTTAGGTATTCCTCCGCAATGCATTTATGTATTTAATTAAATAATTACAATATATAAATATTTATTGAACGCAACAGAACAAAATGTGTTGTTGGGAAATCAGGCGAAAGTTTACCAATATGTGCGTGCATTTCTAACTGGCGTAATGCTGCGGTAGTGAGCGAGGGGTTTCTGTTCACTGTACGCGAACTGCAGCTGTATCATGTGTTTTATGTATGGCCGGTGTTTTTTTCTCATTTTCATCACTTATACTCCATACTTTATATGTATATTCACATATATGAATATCATCGCAGGAAAGCAATATTGCTGTAACAGCCAAGGCCATGTAAAAAAAAAGCAGAATTTTGAGGCTTACATATCAATTAAAAAACGTAATATTGACAAAACAGAGTTTTTCCAACAGCATACAGTCCATATTTTTCATTGTAGTTACGAGACTTAGATAGATCAACGCAATAAAAAAACCATGTGGAATGGTGTATACAAAGTATTTTTGTGGGTAGTGGTGGTTACAGCAGTATTGCTTTCCTGCGACGATATGTATTTAATGATTATAATTTTTATTTTATTTGGAGTTTACAGTTTACAATAATATTATGTATGTAATGTGTCTACACTCGGGTAATTGAATTATAGACGATTTCTTTATGAGAGGTTAATTTTCAGACTTCAGACAAATTCAAGTTATACGATAGACAGTACAGCCGACCAGCCCGCCACAATGCTACCAACCTAAACATCGTATTTTCGTTCTCACAACTACCAACATGACAGATACATAACAGTATGGTAAATATATTTAAAAAGTGAACTAATAATAGGTTTTCAGTTATGTATTTTTTTGTTAATGTAAATACCGCACAAGAGTCCCAACTGTCTGGAGCCAGTGAGACTGGCATCCACAATTGTGGAATGTTGTGAGGCTGAAGGTATTGGGGAGAGGAAGGAGAAGGGGAAGAGGAAGGTGGGGAATTACCTGGTTATTCAGATCTGGTTACCAAACACGGCTAAAAGCCATTTCAAGTATGATTATTATCAACAATAAATGTAAACTATTCATGTTTATACGATAAAAAATCACAAAACTCTCAATGTACACTGAGTACAGAGTAGTGTACAGACCGCAGCATGAGAAAGTTTTCAGTACCATAAGGGAAGGGATAAATAGAGATATTATGTAGTTAAATTTCAAGGGTTGGAAAAGGCAATATTAAAGTTTTTTTTAAAAAGTGTTATGTAACGAAAGGATGGCACTGAGATGAGTTCTAGCTACTCGTCTTGGCAAATGAGCCCGGCAAGCAATCACATCATTTCCCTCCATAAATTAACCAATCAGGCGATTACAATAGAATCATACCTAGATTAAGACCTTTTTACTAACTACTTGATTGTTCTTAACCTACAATGTTTGTCTGAGCGTACAATAAACCCCGAGTATGAAAACACTTCCCTGTACTCATTTAACGTAGAATTAGAAACGCCCTTAACCCAATACGGAGCAGACTTTCCATCTAAGAGGCCATCTCCAGGGTAAGTCCTGCAGATTGTAATTGTTTCCCATAACTTCCCCTGTAACCCAACCTTCCTCCTCCCCATCCCTTCATTTTCACAACACTGTCACCCAACATGGCTTTCCCACTTAGGGGCTTTCTCCCTACCAACCTTCCTCTTTCCCATTTCCCCTCTCCCTGACATTCCCATAAACACAAGAAAGGGAAAAGGGATATTCCACAAGTAAAAGGAGATATTCTAGAATTATGAAAGGGGCGGTACATACATAATATATTCAATGTGCAAAATGGGGGCTATTGAACAAGTTTGGAAAGGGGGGATATTCAACATGTAAAAGATGGAAATTTATGAAGAAAAAAAAATGGGGGCTGGTATACATAATAAAATTGAGATTGGTCGTTGATCATTATGCAAGGTTAAAAGCTTACCTTTAGATTTCCGCTTGCTGGAGATCTGTGTGATATAGTCCCAGCGAAACTGTCCAGTATTAAAGGAGAGAATGTCTTCATGAGCAAGTACTTTGCTATCTATTGGCTTGTTATTCACCAATGTGGGGGCTGTGTTTGAGAGGTTCTTAATTGTAGCCTTAAATTTAAAAAAAAAATGAAACAATTAGAAACACAAATAACAGCTACTTTCCCATCGTATCTAAACAATAGAATTTCCGATAGAATAGAAGCCCAAAGTTGAATCGACCCCAACTTTCATTTTATTCTATTTAAAATAGACCATGTGAACAGCGGTTACTACGCGATCACCGTCCTCTGCTCACAGTTCAGTAATATCTATGATTATGTCCAATAAAAAAATACATATTTCTTTCGAAAATCTGCCGCATCACTTTGAGCTCTGCAAATACAAATGAATTGAAATAGAATAGAAATAGAGCAAGTGTGAATGCGATACAACTCCTGCCTATCATAGAAAGATTCGTTCTATGAAACCATAGAATAGATAAGGTTGAGATTTAAAATTTTGGTAGAAATTATCCAAACTGCAATTTAATTGGATATTTTGTGCAAAGGCATTTTTATGGTATGGCAGTATCAAACTCAAAATCTTTCAAAGTCCTTTCAAACCTATCAAAATTCAAATTAAAAAACAACACTTTTTTTGTAAGAGTGGAAATTAATTATGAAACTACACAAGGCTGGGATAGTTAAGGATAGCGGGGAAATTTCAATGAACCTCTTCTTACCGAGAAGGAATCATTGTGCTGAAGCAGCAAAACTCTCAAAATGTAAGTCCTGTTTGAAATTTCTAGGTCAATGCAACTCTTTTCAGTTCATTGTCATTTCCACACCATGTCAAAAATGCTTTATGAAGGCAACATTAATAAAAAAATAAAATAAGACCTTTCTACTCCGATGCCCTAAACAGGCCAATGAAATTGATTATGTATTCATGAATTTCAATATTCGGAAACGCTTGATCAATTTCTCACTAACACTTGTATCGGTTTATCTCTTTATTGGACACCAATGACTACAAATTTATCCGTGGCATGCTGTAAAAGGAATTCATTGAGAATATTACCTGTGTATTTGTAACTGTTATCAGGCACTGTTTCTGCGCCAATCCCTTGAAAGGGATTCTTATATCGCAGTCCTTGCCATTGCCAATGTGGATGCTTCCATCGTGCAGCGGATAGATGGATCCATCGTTCCCATCCCGCTTTATCACCACGATCTGGCCACTGCCGGCCAATGCCATTTTTATGTTTCAATCTGTGAATAAAAACACACAAATCACCATAAATTAAAAAAAAAAAAGACAGAACTTGTTCTGATTTCAAACATTTTTTGCAGTTCACTTCAATAAAAACTAATGATTTTTCAAAAATAATTGGCTATTTCCACCTTTGGCTGCCTGCAATGTTAACTGTGTCAAGCTGTACTCTTAATCTACCAAGAGAGATGATAAAACTAATGTTATAGTTTGAATATGTGGAGCGGATGGACGGAGAGAAGGAATATCAGGAGAATTTATTATGACGAGCAAGTGAATTGAAGAAGTCGGGAAAGCCGGAGGAAGATAATATGGCACAATCGAGTGAATCAAATGGATAGTGACGCTGAAAAAAAAAAATCTTATGAAGATTTTGGGGAATTTTCAGTTAGGTAGGGCCCTGCACCAGTTAGCTAAAAAATATTCACACTGCGAAGAGAATTTTTTTTTATAAAATAAACATTTTCAGCTAAAACATCAATAAAGCCTGGTGCACAAGAGGCTAGTATAACAAGCCAGGATAGCAAGCTAGTTTGCCAGCGTCCTGTACTGACAAGGTCCTAGCTTACTAACCTGGTCTGGCACAAACTAGAGCAGTTTACTCAATGTTGGGAAATTTTAACCTAGTATTATTAGTGACTACGGTAACCACGCGTCCGTCCGTAAAGGAAAAATGAACAGCTTACGTAGAAGAAACGCAAGACTGAAACAGTCGCTTCGGAAACTGCGTCAAGTTGTATTGGACGAATTATTAGAAGAGTTGTTAAAAAAACGTGTTTGGACTTTCTAAGTATTACACAAATTTCTAAAATAATTAAAATATTAACTGACAATCAGTACAATAATAACTAATAACCATGATAACTTGGTTTAATTTGTTTGCCTTTTTAAATAATACTTTTAATTTTTAATAATATAATAACTTCAAAAACGTAAAACTAGAATAAATAATTTTTTTGTTGTTTGTTTTCCTTTTACCATGCACTAACCGATCATGTACTAGCTACGGGCGGCCACACAAAGCTAGGATAGAAAGTTCGGTAGTGGAGGGAGCTACTTGCTCAAATAGTAGAACCCCATCCTATTAAACCATCCTGTCTTGGGATGCTAGCTTAATAGCTTCCGCTCTAGCTTACTAGGTTAAAAACAAAGCTAGTTCTGTCTACGCGCTAGCTAGTTTTCCTAGGTTACTGGCAATAGCTTGATATCCTGGCTCGTTGTACTAGCCCGGGCACAACATCGTTTTTTTCACGCCTCCACTGAGTATAAGAGAAGAATGAGATGAATGTGAAAGCTTGAAGAAATTTGAGGGAGATGGCCAAAGCTGGAAAACATGAGGCTGATAAGAAGAAGTTATAAGAATTTTTATACAATCTGCTAATATTTATGATAAATTGTCTCACGATCCCTGATATATTATGTTATTACAATACAAATGTTTTAAAAAATCACAATGTTTTGCTAAAATTAAATTATTCTTGAAAACTCTGATGAATACGTTCAATTATATATGTAATTTTAAAACACTCAAGTATTCATTTTTCTACAGTGAAATCATAAACAAAATACACCAAGCTTTGTTTCCACTGGAATGATTTTGGGGTTAGAAAAGCCAAGATTTACAAATCATCAAAAACATCATATAAACGGTTAATATAAATGGGTAAATGGAGATGCATGATAATTTAACTAGGAAATGAACATCAGTTAGCTTCCATAGGCGGCTATGTTTATGTGGCTGATAAAAAATATTTACCCGCCGCTTTCTAATGCAATGTCAAAACAGTGAAGAAAATATTAAAACCGGCCTCTCGACTAGTTTTAAATATAAGAAATTGAAGACACGTTTCACAGTCAGACCCTTCTACAGGTCAAAAATCATAATAAAATATCAAACACAAACAAAAAACACTCGATATTCAATGTTGACGTATCATTACGAAACAAATTGCACACAAGAAAACTGTTAAAATAAGAACATACGTAAAAACTGGTTTCCGTATAATACGATTATTCTTAATGCGATATTAGGTCGGAAAATAAATCTAAATTAAATAACGAAGGAACTCACTTATTGATGCAAATGTTAAAAGCTTGTTTAGCTAAAATTATCTAAGCCAGAGCAAAACATTCAAATTAAAAATGGCGTCGCGTAACCAAAACGGTTAGGCGCGTACGTTTATGGAGGCTGTCCAACATACAAATAATTAAAAACAGGTTCTTACTTAACTAACCTAAAAAACTTAAGCTGTCAACTTGCACGAAAGCAAGAACTGTACCGCTGAAGTCAAAGTTTATTTTTTATGCATCCATAGAATAGAGTATTTTCACAAACTACGGGTACCGTTAAAAATGTGTGGAAGATGGTTTGTATTTATGATCCTGATAATCGCACTAAAAAAAGGATAGTTTGAAAAATTTCACTCATAAATATTGAGTAAAAACGATCTAAAACCGCACATTCCGAAACGGTTCGAACTGGCAAGAGTCGCAACCATCAAAGACGACTGTCACGTGTATCTATGGCTAACACCGACATCTATCTTCTATCTTGGTCGGCGTCACATCATACGTCAACAACGCCAAATTCACGAACAAAAACGAACATGTCGCTGTCGAAAAAAAATAACAATGTTTTTTTTTTTCTAACGCGGATTACAAATTTTTGTTTATGTTTATTTACAAAAATGCAACGACAAATTATTAAACATACTTTTTTCCACTTCAAATCATATTCGTATTTTAAATATTTTGTAAAACATACAATGGAACGGTCAGAAAAAAGTAATATTTCTGATTATATTTTGATAAATGCTAAGCCTATGTAAATTTACAAAATATGTTTCTATTTAAAAACATTATGTTTATCGTATTGCATAATAATAACATCATTATTTTGAATTAATAAATAATAACTCTCCGACGTCCTAAATGAATAAGCTTACAGATTCATAATAAAGTGAATACGTTAAGAAAGAATTACAAACAAAAACACGTTCTAGTAAACGGCAATACGTTGCCGGCAAGAAATTGCTGTTAAAAGTTGCTCGTTTACGATATCCAAAGAAAGAATGTATAATGTAGAAAATACCATATGCTTTGGTGCTTTTTCAAATATTTTTAGTTCTTTACAACAGCTGATTTCTCAATCTTAAATACCTAGGCCCGGTATTTTAGTTGCTTTGACCTCGGTTTGAAATATTTACGTTCAAGTTGCTATTGGGTAGGAATCCTGACAACTCAAGCCGACTCATAACATTCCTGAGTATACTGAAAAACTGGTTGTTAGAAGTTTTACTTCACTTACTAGATAATGTGTTGTTTTGTAATATGCGATGTTTTATATTGAAACGTCGATAACTAACTATCCAACCATCACGCCGTTTCCCCGCAGGGGTGGGCAGAGAGGACGGACAAACAACTCGATCTTGGCATACACTTCTTGCTTCATTCACATTCATACATCGCCTCATACATTCTCTTCTGTTTTTCCGACTTCTGACATGGCCTGACTCAAGTATTTGATTCACTTGATCGTGCCATGTCTTCCTCGGGCACCCCCGACTTTTTCTTCCATTCACATTCGCGTCAAACTTTCTCCTTACACTCCTTTCTTCGTTCATTCGCTCTACATACCCAAACCATCTAATCGTCCCTTTCTTAATTTTACTCATTACGCTTAGATCAGCTATGCATTCTTTACGAATCTCAACATTTTTCACACGATCTTACTTTGTTTTACCACACATTCGCCTCAAAGATCTCATTTCTACAGCATTCAGTTTACTTTCACCCTTCCTCTGCCAGTTCCATGCCTCACTGCCATACATTAGGGTTGATATCAGCACTTAATTGTGGACTGCTAGCTTCGCTAGTTGATAGTCATATTATTATCCCGATCGAATATCAATCACAATTGAAGAATTTAATTCTAATTATACTTTTTTTTTTCACGAACATTCATTATCTAACTTATCAGCATTTTTTATAGCGCATATTTCTAGGTGGTATTGTAAGCGGTTTTTTTTTATTTGTGTTTGGTGATCTATATATCATATCAACATATATTTTATCATAACCTTTTTCGTTGGAATCAAGACGGGGGGAGTGTTGTAAAATAATAAACCCACATTGGTTAAAACTCGATGGTTCAAATGATGAATTGTTTTTTCATTAGTTCACAAAGAACTTTGTATATTTTCCAAAGTGCACATCCATTGTTAAAAACTTATCTGGGCAACATACGTATGACTTCTTCTTTCTTAGCGGTAATGAGGACCTACATACATACATATTCTTCCCCTTGTCCTACTCTGGTCGGGGACCCATCGCATCGACAAGGCGTCTCCAGGCGTCCCTGTCCTGTGCTAAGTTTACAGCATCCGTCCATAGTAGGTCCAGCCTCTCCTCGCACAGCCTCTGGAGTTGCTTCTGCAACCTGTGTCTGGGGCGGCCCACTGGACGTTTTTCCTCTGGAATAGCACTCAGATTTTTCAATGGAATTCGACCTTCTAGCATTCTTAACGCGTGCCCAAGCCACCTCAGTTGCGACTTTTCTATGAAGAGTAATAGTGGTTCGATGTTAAACTCCTCCCGGATCATCAAGCTTCTTATTCGATCCCATCTCGTGATTCCTGTAACTCCCTTCAAAAATCCCATTTCGGCAGCTTGGACCCTAGAACGCGTACGCTCGTTCATAATCTAGATCTGGTGACCATAAGTCAGCGTGGGGCGATACACTGATTTGTAAAATGCCAACTTTGTCTCGATACTTGCTTTCCGTATCACTGAGCTGTAAATAGGACGCAGCACATCGCTTGCCGCACATATTCTACGGTCAATTTCTCCGTCTTGCCGGTCATCGCTTGAGAATTCAACCCCACGGTATTTAAATTGGTCAACATGTTTCAATTGTACCACGTTATGTCACACTGAGTTTGGGCTCTTCCTATAACCATAACTTCTGTTTTCGTGGTGCTCATCTTCAGATGATGACCTTTTAAGTAAAATAACCGTTTTGACAATTAGTACCTCCATGTATATACAAAATGATATTTATTTCCTAATAAACGGTAAAAACCGACCTTTACAGAATTATCGATATAATTAGCTTTACTTTGAATTCGGTGGCGTCGCTAAACTCTGGTTATTAAAAACAGATTTTTTTTAAATCAACTGATGTTACGATTTACAGATACGTTTATTGGTTTTTCCTAATTCAACAGTTCAATTTTTTAAATTTATTTTTTATCAATAATGATGTTCAAACAGAAATACCAGTATATTTCTTTTATTTTCTAATATTAGTTATCATAGTTAAAATAATTTTCAAAGTTTCAATTTTTCAATGCTCGCCAAAATGCTCCAAATCTATGGCCGATCAGTTTTTATCAGTTTTGAGGTTAAAATGTCAAATATCAAAATAAGGATGAGCTTTATCCTACATAATTTGATATTCTATTCATAGTAAACCATAACTAAACATAAGTAATAAAATTATGCGCCTTTTTAGAAACTTTTACTCAAATAAGCATTAATATTAAAATAATATCGGTATTGATAATTGGTTTACTAATGATTACTCTAATTTATTAGACGAACAATATATTTTTATATTGAACAACAATAATTATAGAGCTTAAAGTCACCCAAATTCAGTAAAAATTTTACCAAAACTACAACAAACAAAAAAATTAAAATACAAAACAAAACAAAAGTGAAAAATAACAATGTCCATACTAATCTAAGAACAGAATGCGTACGTGATGTTCGTCAGATGTTCCACATGCAATAGTACCAACATAACAAGGTGTTTTGATGAGATAATTTTTTATTCACTTTCAAATAACGATTTATAAATTCTTCGTATTATGTAATAAAAGTTACTTATTCAGAATCGGCGTTTGCTGATCTATATGAATACATATTTTTAAACCCATTATATTTTTCACTGGAGTTCCTTATCGAAAAGTTTTTTAAACTACTAGCCCCACAATTTTGGTAAATTCATCGTGAGGAAAATAAATTATTTATGCGCGCCACACTTGCCTTCAGTGATTCTTCAATTTCTTTTGCCGGCGTTCGTTTGCTGAAGTCTCGGTAAATCCAGTAATAGTAAAACAATCGCCATGGCTGATGAATATTTTTACGGTTAGTCAATCTTTATAATAATTTTTATGTAATTTATAAAATGTATTTTACTTATTATGTTCATACTTTTTGTGCTATCCTTCGTAATTCTTGGGCGTCTCCTAACAACCGGCGAACTCGCCATTTTTGCCGTGGCTTGGGTTTTTGAAAAACTACAGCATGTACGCAATAATGTTTGGAGAATGTGTTTAATCTGCGAAATTTCTGTTATAATATGGCGGTTTACCGGAGAATTTACGGACATAACAATACCTTACTGATTTACGGGTCTGAAAAACCCGCCATTTTTCACTCTTTCGTTTTTAGTAGGAATGTTTTTTAAATTTCTTGAGTAGTGTATGAAGAGTGCTCCGATGGCTAAAGTGAAGTACTTATTAATTAAATTATGTTAATTGAACAGTTCCCCATTTAAATGTATGTGTAATATGTCTACTACGCGTACTCGTAAAGACAGCCAATACAGGCATGTGGCGCGCTATTTTGAAATGTGGGAACTTGTCATGTACCTTGCGCAGGGACGTTTTTCGCTGCAATTGTTTAAAGTGTCTAAAATTAATATCCAGACTAACCAAATATATATAAACGTCCGTATATAATGTGTGAGTGCTATTACAGGTTAAAGACCTTTTGTTTATTCTGATAAAGATCTTGAGCCATGTGCTTATTGAAAATGTGACACCTGAACATACAATTTCTTGCAACTCTAAAAGTAATTACTTTATTTTTTTAATAAAGTTTTGTATGTAGTGCTTGTGCTACCAAATCATAAATGGTAGTTGTTTTGTAAATAAATAAAACATTTGCCTAACTACTAAAATCTATAATACTGTTACCAATGTGTTATTTTTGTAGTTTTACTTAATTTTTGAAGTATATGTTTTAACATTTAATTGTTACTTCCATCACTGGCGTTTCTGGAAAGCGTTACTCTCAATGTGAGACATAAGTTCTTTGTAGGTGTAATTTAAAGTCTTTTGTATTTTGAATGGATTTTAAATCTGGGATATTTCTATGGCAGTTGTAAAGGTAGTAAACACAGCGCATAAGGATCTATAGAAAATGGATAATGTAAAGACTGCTTAGAATAGCTACAACTGATTGCATCTTCATACTGCTCTCTTAACATTGAGTGTAGGTATCCACTATACCTTTAAGGATCGTTCCTTTCAATGTCGCACTCTTTATGGTTATCTATGAAGTATCTTAGATTGCTGAAGGTACACACGTCTCTGAAATTATCTTTAGGTTTGTCATGTATACCGGTCGATTAAACTCCAACCTCCTTCCCATCCACAGAGTATGTGTTCCAAAAAGTTCCTCGTACGAGTCGCACTGGGACAGGAGTTGTCCTGGCCGGGGTGGTACATTCGTATTGTATCGAAAAGTATATTAAAGTTGACCATCTGTAATTCCAGGAGTCACCCTGACCGAGGCGAACAAGACAGAGACCTGGGACCCGGAGATCAAGACCGAGGAGTACCCCCGCACCAACAAGCTGGTCATCCGCCAGGCCCTCCTGGGACAGGATGCAGGTGCGGAATTCAACGTTGTCCAGGTAACCAACAAATACCATATTATCCTTTCGACCATGCAAGAAGCCAGTAATTTTTGTGGACCGCATTTATAGGCGCACTGCCGATATTTCCTTTATACCCTCTCTTTTTTCATAAATACTGTATGTAACTGAAACAGGAGTTACAACAGAGCTGTTAGCAGAAGGATCATACAACATGTAGTCCCTATTGGGACAATAGTCACAAACCCCCAAAAAATAGTTGTGATTTTTGTGTGAATGGGGACATAGGATAGTCCTGCTGCTGAGAGCTTTTAACCTTTCTTTCACAGAAGCCATTTATGAGTAAGAGGTTACAACTGATCTATCAGTGGCATGCTTAAAGCTGCATCCCCACTTTGTCTATTTCATAAAATAGATAGTGAGAACAGGCCATTTAAAATAACCATTGAATGGAACTGTGAATGGCAATTGCCACGTGAACCCCGCCCTCTGGGCACAGTACAGTAATGTCTGATTATGTCCAATAAAAAACTACCTTTCTTCCAATGGTTTTGCTGTGTTACTTTGAGCTCCTCAAATACAATATTGATGAATTGAAATAGTGTGAATGTGCTACAATTCCTCTCTATCATAGAAAGGTTCGTCCTATGACATGCCATATGTACAATAGATTAGGTGGGAAGCCAGCATTAGATTAGGCATGGAAAACATGAATTAAAGAAGCATTTCAGCACGCCAAGTGAAATTCCGAGTGATGACACCTTAACTACCAAGTGAATGGATTGGAGCATAGACCGTCTTGGTTTCCCTGTTCTATATGAACCACATGAGGCATTTGTCTGACTGAATTATTATTTGATGCGCTTATTATAATGCTTCCTAAGGAAAGACACTATTCCATGACACATGATCCCATTTCATGATTTTTGTTATAATGCTTTCCGAGGGAAAACGCTGTATACCATAACACATGATTTGTTATAATGCTTTCCGAGGGAAAACGCTGTATACCATAACACATGATTTGTTATAATGCTTTCCGAGGGAAAACGCTGTATACCATAACACATGATTTGTTATAATGCTTTCCGAGGGAAAACACTGTATACCATAACACATGATTTGTTATGATTTCTGAGGGAAAACACTATTTACCATGGCACATGATCTGTTTGATGGTATCAATGGAAAATTAATAATGTTAAAGAATTTGGTTAGCTGGTTGGGAATATTTTAGGTTTAACTCCTCCCACCGCTAGTGTGTAGCTATTGTAAAGTAGCATATATATTATACCAGACGTGACTATCAAAGTTTGTAATACCCTTCGTTTGCATAACATCAACCAGTACATAACTCAGTAGGTGGTACGACTAGATACGAAATCAACTACTGAGTTCGTGCAGTTTCGAACAAGAGACGACTCGATACGTTCTCGATCGAGCTGGCATGTAGTACTGGTCAGGCTCATACAGACGACCTGATCACAAACGAGAGAGAGAGAGAGAAGCGACTAGATACGCGTCTCTGTCTTGTTTGTTATGTCTGCACAAATAATTAATTGTGCAACGCCCGACTTAAATTTAAACCTGATAGAAGCGACTAGATACGCATCCCTATCTTGTTATGTTTGCACAAAATGAGGATTTGTGCAAACGCCCCATTTCAGTACATATTGGCTTTCGACAAGCGTAGTTCCGGGGTTTTCGAAGAAGTGATGATGAGAGTGCACGTCATCGTTTTCTTTTTCTACGCCACTGAACCTCGTTTTCGTGCCGAGGCGCTACTGGGTGCTAACGGGACATTTCTCCGACCCCCGCCACCTCTACGGTCGCTCCCGGCGACGGTCCCGAAAACAGAGCGGGCTCTCATTGGTCGAGCCCCTCTGATCCACAAAAAACCTTTCAAAATTATTGTTCTACCAAAATTGTCGATTCCTGCGGCCGCGGTGACTGATCTAAATAAACGATCTTTTCTGATCTGTTCATTAGCGCCCGCGTAATCGAGTAAACTTACTTATTTTATGTTTGTACAATGCATTTTTTTGTAATCTGACGGCAAAGTATTACCTGTCCTACTTTGACCCCCATGACATACATTGTAATAATTTTGGTTGCTTTAATAAAAAATAGGTGAAGATTGCAATAGGCTCAATTCAAGCAGAAGGTCGTGATTGACATCCTAATTTTTTGATCAAGTCGATCCAAGGTTGACAGAGTCTACGGCAGCTCGCGAAATATTCACGAGTTCAAACTGCCCGATTCGCCGCACGGTATCGCACCGAAGTACTTGAACGACGAGTGCATTTCTAAAAAGCTGAGTATTCTCACGGATTCAACACGCCTTCTACCTACTTCGCCTGCATCTTCACCCGGCCTGAAAATCGACCGTGACTTTCTCTTCGCCCTCACCACCTCCTTGCAAGAAATCGTTTGCCTTTTTCAAGGCATTTCCCCTTTCCTTCCTACCCTGCTCTGAAGCGTCGAAGTGGCCAGCCTGATCTTCTTCTTCTAAAAACGTGCGGCAAGAGTTTACAGATCTTGTCCCGTACATATATAGAAACCCCTCTCCTTTCCCAGCATTGCCCCAGTAACAATAACATAACTATTCTCATTGTGTGATATGAAACAGCTTTTGAGTTCCAAATTGTAATACTTAAAGTGAAACTCTTCAACTAAACTCCAAAGCAACACGCCAACTTGTTTTATTACAATTAATATCTTCCCTCAATGGAAGCACGGTTGTGCTGTAAATAGTTGATGTATATTATTACATGTAAAGATAAATGTGAAAATACCCAATACTCAGTCCCCCAGCTCAGCTCCCTGTAAACCGCTTTCACATTGTAGACTAATATTCAACCCCGTATAAACTATTTCAGGTTGAGACCATGTCCATGCGCGACACCGTGAAGATCCCCGTGGCAGTCCTGAAGTCCGGGGAAAACAGACAAGTCCGGCTTGACCTCGAGTTCCCCGATGCACCTGTCACCTTCACCCTCATTCAGGTAATTATCCCATCTCCATGTAGTTTATTTATATGCAACAGAATACATTTTTCATTAAATTTCATTTTTAAATTCTATAATGATAATTATCACCACCATTAGTGTGTGGGTGTTTGAATTTCAAATAATTCTTCCCATTAGTGTCCGATTCTCGCCCCATGTCAAAAAATGAAATACTGACATGGGTCAGGCGTTATTTGAAGTGACAAATTTCAATAAATTGCAAATGATGCTGTGATGTCAATCAGACTTGGCCCCAGTTGAAATTACTAGGACTAAGTCTGAAAGTTGTTTTCTGAAAGTGCTTCCATACAGACTGGTAGTGAATTTTAGAAGCAATAAAATTTTCCATGAAATGTTTATTGCTTCTAAAATTATTTGTGACGAATTGACTAATTATGAGTGAATATCATTTTCACGCGATTGCCGTTGCTGCTGAATTGACAGTAATTTATAATGAAATGCACTTTTTATATAATATTACCCCAACCTATTTAGTTATATAAAACTAGTTAGATATCTGATTCTGCAATAAAATATCTTAGCTTTTGATATTTATCATAAAATAATAAATCATAAAATATATTTCGCAAGTAAAATTCCAAGTGATGACACCTTAACTACCAAGTGAATGGATTGGAGCACAGACCGTCTTGGTTTCCCTGCTCTGCATGAACCACATGAGGCATTTGTCTGATGGAATTTTTACTATTCCACCCATCAGCAGCCATATTCTGCCCGCTGCTGGATGAAGTACCTCCCAAAGTTTAATGATAACCCCTACAAAAGTATGCAATAGTAATAGCCATGTGTCGTTTGTGTTTCCAGGGTTCAGGACCCGTCCACTTGATCGGCCAGCACCTGTTGGGAGCTCTGGTAGAAGAGTTTGAGGATATGGACGATATGGAGGAGGAGATGCTGGACGAGGAGGAGGGAGATGAGCCACATGTAAGTACTGTCACATTCTCAGAACCTCTTACTAATTGTTAGTCACTGTATATAGTGATCCAGTACAAAGTGAAGGTTGTGACTATGATATGTCTATGTTCCATATTATGCATAATACTTCAGCTTGATTTATATTTTTGTCACTTAAATTAATTTGAATATCATGTATTATCTCTGTTTTCATTGTTACAATTATTACGTTGGTGAACAATTCACAAAGGTCATAATATATTTAAAAATTACTAATTAAAGTAGGGTCGTTTGAAGTTGCATTTTTTACATTTATTTCCCATTGACTGCTGATTCTCAGCCCTTTTCTGTCAGCTATCAAACATAACAGTCATTCTTTAATGCTTGACAACTGATCTAAATCTATACAGACAGAATTGGTGGTTATCAGGAATGGTTTAAATATCTAAAATGTTGGTTGGTTTGTTTGTCTAGCAAATGTAACGAGGTTTCAAACGTCCCAACTTTATTGCCTTTCCATTTAATAATTTCACCAAGTCAAATGCTTCCTTCCATACATTGGCACATTCAACATTTCTAACATAATGTTTTTATTTCTAAAGTTTATATATTTAAATTTTAAATGTTTGTTCTTCGCATAACACAAGATAACCTAGGGTAGTCAGTTTAAAAAATTACATTAAAATTATATATTTGGGAAAACAGTTTTTTGAATCCGTCAGAGTGATGACAACTATACTACTTATCTTTTGAGCTAGACTGGTTGCCGTTTTGGCGTGCGGTTTACAAAGATTTCTTGAGGCATTTGTCTGACTGGCGGGTCTACAGTAAAGTTTAGTCAATCTGCCGCTTTACCGAGTAGCGCCTCTGACCCCCCGAGCTGTGTTTCACGCATGTTAAGCTTGGTGAAATTTGCAGGTTGACGCTAAAAAGGGGAAGACGACCGACAAGCGCAAGAAAGAGGAGGTATAAATAACCAAACAATACACACATTGGCCATTTGTCCAATTTACATTAGACGACAACAGAACCGTGCATGGTCTTTTGTGCTAATTTGGCCATAGTCTTGAAGTCTTGCTCGTGTATAAATAATATAATCCATTATTGGTCATTTATCTAAAAGCGCCTATTAGCATTCTGTATTTTGGACAATGACTGATTTACGATTGCGGTCATTATGCCTTTAGTTATAATATTGCTTGTTAACACTTTATTCATATGAAGTAACCAATTTGTTTTTCTTTATAAATCACTTTATGACGATTTTTATTCCATCTACATTTTTCAGTTTTATATTGTTAAAACAGACTATTATATATGCCACACATTCTGGGAAATTTCCACACCATTGAATCATTAGGTCTTTTACAAAATGGGCTAACTCACAAACATATGTATGGTATGTTACAATGGTTTTCGCTATGCCTGCCTGACATATTATCCTAAATTAATTGTGGTATATTTTATGTTTTAAGTTACAAACAACTCGGCCTCAGCATCAGTGATACCCCTGCCCCGATGAAACAACTCCTGACCCCCACCTTAGTAGTTTAGCTAGGTTGTTGGCACCCGAATAAAAAGAGATTTGTAGCTGACGTTCTTTACTGCTTCAATGCGATAGATCTCGCAACTATAAGTATAGCCAGCTTTCCCTCGACAGATAAAGTAGTGATGTAACTCGCATGACTAGCTACTTGTGTAGAGCCCCGATAGCAGGACTGACCGTGTGCTTTTGGTTACAGGACGAGGAAGATGAAGATGAAGACGGACCCAAGAATAAGAAGTCCAAACTGTCCCACAACGCCAAGGGAAAAGCACCTGCGCCTAAGAAAAACGCCAAGAAGTGAAGCGCTCCCCAACCCCCCCCTGACCTTCTCGGTTGTATTTACTTTAAGCTTTATGCCCATCTCCTGTTCACCGGCGGCAATATCACGTACAACAGTCTTGCTCGGGACGGACTGCTACATAGAGATGGTGGAAATGTTTTACTGGTTGAACAGTGAGAAAGCTATTTAATTCTAGGTATGTAAGAGTGTGTGTCGTATCCTTGTCTCGTGATGGCACTAAAGGGAGTGGCATACTGTCTGTTCTGAGAGTGAGGTATGCCTGCCAACATTTCATCTCAATTATGTTTTTAATGAAAACGAAATACTGTATTAGTGTTATATTATTTTTGTAATATCTGACTATTAGGGGTCTGTTCCTTACATTGATTGTGTTGATTATAATTAGATGCATCCATTATTACGTCTCATTCATTCCTGATTGTGTTTCACAAGGTACTTTCACTACTGTGGTTTCGTTTGTAGGTTTATCTACTAGGTTTTAATTATTGTGATTGTTTTGTTTTCTTCTCATGGGACAAACAAACTACTTAATTATAAACACCTTCTGACTGTAGAGCGAAACTTTTAGTGAATCCACTATGTTTGTTTTGTACATAATATATAACATAAGATAACAGTAACAATAAACTAAATCTTTTCTAATTGACTGCATTATCTATCTGCTTATTCCCCAAATCCTCGACCTGAAAAATGTCTGCAAATTAATGTTGCTGGAGAATCAATGTCTCTAGTAATAAAGATTATTCATATTACAAAATAAATTTGAATGAAAAATATTGTGGCATAAAAAAAGAGAATGAAAGTGAGACTCGTGCACTATTATCACGAAGAAATCCAACAAAAGATGCAGAACATTGACTATTCTGGAAGCATAGAAACTGTCAGAAATACTGTAGATAAATAATTTGACTTCTAGATGGTTAAAAACTGAAGACAATTGCAAAATGGTGATGGAGTGAAATAACATTTGTATCCAATCACACCATTAGAATCCAATATTTACTTTATACATATTATATTCACGTATCGTCTCGTACAATGGGAATGTGCATGAGACGATGAGTGAATGAAGCAAGGAGTGTGCCGAGACGAGTGTGTTGTGTGGAGGTTTATCCTCTCTGCCTACTGCTGGGAAATGATGTGATGGTTAGTTTCATGTTCAATAATGTTGCGCAAAGTTGGCCGACTGTGTGTCAATGTGGCCGCTCGCAGTAATATAATAATAATAATGTCTTTATTTCAGCAGAACAAAGCGGTGAGTGCAATACTCTGTCTGCCATATAAAAAGAATACATTTAAAAAATAAAAAATTACAAGATGTAGAAATAGAATATAAAAAATAAATAAAAATAAAATAGAATTAAAATAACATATGTATTTAAGTAAATACATCAAAGAGACCAAAATCATGGACAGACAACCAGCAAAGGATTTAAGAAACCAATATCAAACCTCCCGAGGCTTCTGTGCTGGTGATGAGCAGCAGTTTATTCCTAATGCCTTATTGATGTACAAATCCATGTCTAGTTCTGGCAAGTATCCTGATAATATGAATTTCAACAATAATATGTAAGTACATACTCTTATATCAAACAGGTAAAGGAAAAGTTGATACCTAATTTGCAGCCTCTACAAGACAATCCTCCACCGACATCTACGCAAGGTACAATGCAAAAATGAGTTAAAGAAAAAAAAATCCTATTCATGAGAGAAACTTAAAATTCGTAATGTACATTCTGGTTAAGGGTCCAGTATAAGACCACGTATTCATCGCCATTAGGTATTTTAGCCGCCAAACTCGATAGAACGAAGCACCGCAAGCCGGCGACTTTTTTGGGGGAAATGTGGATAATGTAAAACACGCCCGCGTCGTATTGGCAATTGATGAAATACAAAATAAAAGACATTTGCTGAATACATTTATTATTTATTCAATGCATAAAAATAAATTAATAGAAGGTTGACAGATTTAAATTTGCAGTTGGACAAAAGAGGAAAAAGCGAATGTATAAACTTTTTTTAATTCACAAAATTTGCACTGGCGATACGCCCCGACTGCAAAATAAAATATTTCAATCTGTTGGTATAGGACAGCCATACTCAACCTGCGGCCCGCCGAGCTTTTTTGTGCGGCCCTAAAGACATTCATGGTTTACAAAATCTGGCATTCTATATTTCGTATATCTTGAGATTAATTTTGACTTTGACGTGCAGATAGTGACACCCGAAGAGGATTGTCTTTGTCGCATAAATATACAAACCACCCACCGTCCCTGGCACCTAGAAACAGCCACTATAACAAATTTAGCTGCATTGGGATATAATTATGCAGAGCTTTTTGACGAATTTATTGAATTTAAGAACGATACTAATCTGAAAGCTATTTTTGAAGAGAAAAGAGAAGGAAAGGAGTACATCCATTTTTGGAAATTAGTTCCAGAAAAATACAAGACTGTAAAAAATTGTGCCTTCCTGCTCCTCACATTGTTTGCATCAACATATCTTTGTGAATCATCATATTCCAAAATGAAATATGCAAAAAACGTATACAGGAATCGACTTACTGATTCTCACCTTGATGACGTATATTGCATGCTACCAGCAATTATAAGCCCGATTTGTCTAAAATTGTTGAAAATTTATCACAATATCAAATATCACACTAATTTTGTAATAAACGATACATGTTACTTTTGAGTTTTACTTTTATCACTATTTTAATATTTAATGAACCGTATGCTGATAGAAGTGATATATACTATTACACGACAACCCTCCCCCCACCCCCCCGACGCGGGTTTTGATTTGCCAAGGTATCACTTGCGGCCCGCGAAGCTTTACAAATATATGTATGTGGCCCGGAGTCAAAAAAGGTTGAGTATTACTGGTATAGGATAAGGTAACTTATGAGAATATGCGGATATTAGAAAAGTAATACATTGTTTGTTTTTTAGTACCTACATAACATATTAATAATTGACAGTACCCATACATAGTGCCTTTTATTTTTTGTTACTATTAAGTGTTTATTTCTTCACAGCACAATCCTTTATTTTACTTCAGAAATGTCAGAGGATTAGGTAACACGGATCATCTGCTCTGTAATACTTGGGAGTTATTTTGGGTCAAAGAATTCGATTTTTTAACATCCACTTAGGGATCCAAGAACGTTGAAATGAATTGGACGCCTTTTTTATATGGCTGTCCTGCCAATGATTTTGGTTTTATTAATGGTTAAAGAATCCAATAATTACATTTGATCTGGGATCCAAGATGGCGGAATTGAATTGATCCAGTTTATTAAACGGGAATAAGAATTATACGTCTTTCGATAATTCTTGGGATTTAGACGCGCACTCCACTAGTATATACCAAACAACAGTAAAAATAAAACATATTTAGATAAGGATGATTTACAACCCAATTCCAGATACACACAATAAGCATGAATACAATTCACTAGTAGTCCAGTCAATGAAGGCAAAAAATCTACCAAAACTGGGAGAAATTATGTGAAACCTGAATTTTTACGGGTGAATAGTACCTACTACAAGGAGTATAACAATTTATTAAAAGACGATTTCAAATAAATTTAGTTGGAGAATAATAATGATTTAATTTCTGCTTACCCCGATCGAATAACACCGGTTTCCTCAGCGTTCCTAGTACTAATCAAATTAAATATCTCGTAGCCGCGTAGAAAATAATGACAGTAAATACATACGTGCTCTCGCCTCTGGAGTCAGCTTGTGAATGACCTTGTGAAATCTCATGACCAGCGCGCGCCGTAATTCTTTCGTATGGAATTTTGTATGGCACCATAGAATAAAATATTTCATAAAGTTTAAGTGAATAACAGTAAAAATGTAGGTACTTTGTAGTATTTCCAATTAACTCAATCGGTTGTTAACCTTTATTAAAGTGAGATTATGGAAGGATTTTTATTAAAACTGTTTGTAATATGCGTAGTTAACAAAACAGTGAAGGCACTTTTAGCGTTTTTCTTAATATTGCAGTACATATTTCATATAGACTGGAAAGCATTGCACTTTAAGAATTGTCGCCATTCGGAACCTTAGACATTTTCCTAACCACTCGTATAGAATTTACAGATACATTATTTGTTATATTTCTAATGTTAGCAACCCGCAAAGTGACGTTTAGCGCTATCTTTGAGTCTTCGCCCTTAAAACATATGTAATAATATATAATCAAACTGTGATACTACTCTGTCGAAGAAATTTTACATGAACAAAAAGATACCGTTCTAATACTTCTTCCATTGCATCCAGAATTCAACCCAATAGGGAAAATCTGGGTTCAAGTAAAAATATATGATACTCAAAACAACATTGAAATGAATATGTGGAGCAACTGGTAAAAGAAAAGGGTGGCACGGCTGGTCCAGAGTCGCAAATGGTCCTGAGTGTGCAGTAGACTAGGGCGAAATTGAATGAATGGGTCAAATGAATAAATTCAACCTTCTGACATACTCAGTCTAATTCTCAATTTGACACAGAATTAATTCTTGATTCCTTAGGCATTGCATCCGTATTTCTAACGCGTGGCGCAATAATTACGGCCCGGATACTAATGGGCGGTGCTGCAAAGTCGCTAGAGGTATTGTTCAGGCCTCCGTCTAACGTACAGTAATCCATGAAAATCCATAGGTCGTTTGTACGCAGCACGCGAACCGCTGCAAGCCACCCAGTCAGTGATTCTGAGTTCATACGTATTCACTATTGCAGTCTATACTCCCTTTAAAGAATTAAGAATTCCATATTCGGTTGTGATGTCTTAGCCACTACGTCTCTGGTCCGTCAATATCTAGTCTATCTGTACTAGGTCCGCAGGACACAAACTAGTCATGTCACTGCAAGACACTAGTCGGAAGTTTCTATTCATTCCTCAATGCCTGTAGCCAATTCGTTTGTCATTAGTCCCAGCGCGGCCAACCTGTCAGTTTCAGTAGTCCGGTGAGAATTTCCAAAGTCATCAGTAGGTAAGAATCTTAGGGTGCATCGATGTTATAACTTGGTCGATGGTAGGGTGTCATGAGTGATTTTGTACTTTATTTTCTGTGATTTAGTGTCACTCATTCACTTTTAGTTAGTTTTTGTTTGGCGAATAATATTGTGTTTAAAAATTAAACCATTATTTACTACATGGGCTACTTTTTGCAACTGGGAAATTCTAATCGAATAAAATCACTTTATCTTATTGTTATTATTGATACTCATATCCATGCCTAAACCTAAACCAATGTAATACAGTTACATACATTTTTCATATTATTTATTTGAGCGAGATTGTTATTTTTCCATACGCTTTTTTTAATACACAATTAACAATGCTTTTATTTTTATGAATTAAAGGAATGGTGACATATATGACTAAATTGATTCACTACTGCAAATGAATCTGCCCATGGTGTAGCGTGTAGGCATTTCAAAAATATTGAGTGTTTTTATATGGAACAAGAGATCATCGCTGACGAGATATTGGAAGGCTTCGTGATACTTGGTTGTTTCTTAATTTTAAAGAAAATGTTTTAAGAGTTAATAACGACAGTAAAATTAGTTTTCCGAAGTCTCCAAAAATGACAAGTTATGAGCTTTCCAAGTGAACTTGGGTAAAACAAATACAATCGTGTCACACGAGACCCAATTCATCATTTGAATGGCAATGCTGCCGCGCCATTGTATATACCGTGACATACACTTATCGGCCGGCCACGAATATTGACGGCTTATGTCTTCAGCACAATTTGATATTATCCAAAAAGTTCTGTCCGCAGTATGCTCTAAATATAATTAATCTATATTTTAAAGAGTATACGACGGCATATTTCATAAAATTGATATGACAGCCTTGACGTACAACTTATTATAATGCACTAATATAATAATAAGGTATAGTCTTTGATAGTGAAGTTTACCTTATTAATGAAAGCGTTATTAAATTATTTTGTGTGCTGGATTTAAAATGAATAGATTGGTTTAAAGATACAGCAAAACTCTCTTAAGAAGCTTTCGAAGAGACCGGAAAAAAAACTTCTTGTGGGATAAATTGGCCCACTTTTCAAATTCAGTCTTCAAGGGACTGTAAAAAACCAAACTTCTGGGACCGTAAAAACCAAGCATTTCAAAAGACAAACAATATTTTGAATTTGACCAAAAAAAGTCCAACTTCAGACTTGAAAATGAAAGCCTAAATAAATAAAAAAAGTCATCACAAAATGGACTCTAACATGAGGTGGATTTACCAGTTTCCCGCTTGAACCACAAGTATCCAGACACCGTGTAGAACAAACACTCAGAAATATTTATTCCAAAGCGATTGTTGAGTTGTGCTCAACAAATCTAATGTGATTTTACAATGGCTAGTAAATGAGGAAACATCTAAAAAAGGTCAAACTAAATACTCAACCAAAATAACAGTTTCTGTAAACAAGCTATACTTTTTTACTAAAGATTTGCGATTGTGTATGTTCATGCATTCAAGAACGCACGTTTGAAGTTAAATTTTCGTAATTTGGTAAATCCACACAAATGTACTATTAGCACCAGCTGGTGATAAAAAATGAAGACATTTTGACAGTTAAGGTGATGCAGTAGGAAGTAATGCAAAATCATGTCTTTTTGGTTTGAGAATTTGATGGCCTAGAAATGTTATAGATGATTTAATTAAATACTGCAAGTAGAACACACCTTGACCTTTCGTTTAACCAGACATTATAAAAATGTTTAAAGCGCAAACTCTCCTACTTACGGACCCCTTTTCCGATATTGTCATATTGTTCATTGTGGTAAATTAAGTTTTTTAGAATATGACCGTAAAACTTTTTAATAATTATGTCTAAGCTTTACAGAATAGAATAAAACAAGCATTTTGGTGATGTTTTTTTGCGCAGATTGAAACATTCGGCCGATGTTAAGTGGGAATCTCATCCTTGTCGCCACCTGCATAAGGAGAGCGTGATTTCATTGGAATTTTAGCCGGTGGATCGCTTTAGGAATTCCATTAGCTTTATAACATGCACTTAAGCGAGTTTTATTGTACATACTGTATCTGAATTTAAAAATAAAGTGATTGATGAAAATTCCCACAATTTTCCCCATTCTAATTGTACTTAATATATTTAAACAAGATTTTTCCTAATCCGCCTCTTATATACTTTCTACTTCCCATCCCAACATTTCCCATTATTGGGGGGTGTCAGTCTCATTGACTTACAGTACAGTACAGTTGAAACTGCGCACGGATATATAAAAAGAATGTAAGCATGTATGTGTTTAAATATGTTTTTATTTAACATAGCAGTCAAATTCGTAATATTATATCAATAACTTGGAATACATTAATTGTATTTAACAATAATAATTAATTCTTGGCATCGTGCAAAAGAATTTTACTGATTTTCTTCTTCTTGAGTATGGCCTTGTTCATCTTAAATTTCTGGAAAAAAAAGCATATTAATAATTGCAAATGCGGTGGATGATGCATGTGTTCGTTTGTTTTAATCGAATAGAACGGCATAAAGTCTATTAGTCCAAAATTAATTTTGCGATAAATTTAAAAGAATTTTCAGGAATACCCGTTATTGCAACAAAGTATATTAATTTTTCGGCTGCAATTACATTCTACATACCTTTTTCTTCTTAGCGATCAATCCTTTGAAATCTTCGCTCCTCTCTTTCCTCGACGGTCTGCTTTCATCCTTCTTATTTTCCATTGCATTATCATTAGTGCCTTCGCTATTACTCGCTACCACCGCATATCCCTCGCCATTATGTGGTTCTGTGGTGTTGCCCTCTGATTCCGGATTGTGCTTCTTAAACTTCTTGAAGGAAGGTTCGCTAGTGGCATCGCCGTCAGTCTGCTCTGTGTTATTCTGCCTCTGTTTGTTGTTTGAGTTTCCTTCCAAGTTGCGCTTCCGCTTTTTATTACCCTGGAGATTAATACATAATAATAAATTATGACATAAATTGTTGAAAGCATTCACTTATTATTCATTGTAATATTTTAAACATTGATGAGAAAACTGATAGAAGCATATTGAGGGTGTGTCTGTGTGCCCGACGCATCATCAATTTTATCTCACTTTGGGTGAAATTGATTAAACATTTACAGATATCGAAACAGATAATCAATTTCATTGAGAATCAAAAAGTCTTTTTAAATTGGCGACATCAGTTTTAAAAAAAACTTGTAATCATTAGTACATACCTGTTCATCCCGTTTCTTCCCATAGTTAGGTTTATGCTGTTCTATAACTGGCTCCGGATGGAACTTCTGGTATCTTTTCCCGATCACCCTGTTCTCTCCTTGGTTCCTCTTGCCTTCTCTCTTGTTCTTGTTGTCTCTGGGATTATCCCGCTTGTTGTTGGACGCATTGTACCTCTGCACGCGGATGGTCTTCTTCTTCAGGAGGAGGTCCTCTTCGCTCATGGACATGGCCAGTTCTACTCCATCAGATTTCTCAAAGTTGATAAAACCGATACCTGAAATTATTTTAAACAATGTTAAAAACATGTTTCTCAATATAAATATGCACTAGGGTTAATAGAGAATAAGATCCATCTTAAGAAGTAAGGGCTGGCATTGAGGTGGCTAGGAGCACCTTCATTAAGAAGAAAATCTTTTGTAACCGTGACCTAAACCTACATATTATAATCCAAATGGTTCGTTGTCATGTTTTCTGTATGGCATGGACCCGGGGCCAGATTCCAGTTCTTTTTAAGGATAAGCCATTGTCCTTATACTTAAAGAATTTTTGCTGCTGAACTTTTTGAACTCCGATTCCGGTTTTCTCGGATGACAGCTGTCATTCAGCGAATGACATTCTATAAAAGTATCGATATTTGTATAGTTTTTAAAGGAAAAACTTAAAATCATCGTAAGTATTGACTTTAAACATTATTAGTCAGAAAGTGAACAAAATTGCGATGTTTGTAAAGTACCTATGCCAAAAGCCCAAAACGTCAAATAAAGTGATTTAAATTCTAAAAATTATAATAAATTACAAGTGTAAAGTAAATAATAATAAACTACACGTGTTAAGTATGCGTGATCCATCTATAATTTTTAATAATACTGTGATAATTAAACCATAAACTCCTTCAAAAATGTATTTTCATTGAAATGTAAACAGAATCGCAGTTAAGGAAGATGTCTTTAAGGATAAGGACAATGCCTTATCCTTAAAAAGAACCGCAATCAGGCCCTGGACACTAAAACAAGCATTGACATGGAAGACAAAAACTTTTGGAATGTAGATATATAGCAGGGATGGCCAGTGCGTTGTTCACGAAGGTATTTTTGGTCGATTGCAGACCTATATTTTACTATTTCTTGTTCAAACGGGTCAAAACCACTCCATGTTCCATCTCTTAAAATCCATTAGTTCCTATCAATTTGTTACTGATGTTTAGTAAACATCGGGATCTTTCTGTGAGTGTACTCGTATATACATCATTGGAAATGTGTATACAGAATATACTGGACAGATAGGGTGACTTAGTATATATATAGTATTGTTCTATGGGGGTAAATTTTAAGACTCGGGGCTGGCTAGCCGAAAACGACCATGCGCCCCCTTAATTCGAAACACCTCAAGGTTCGTTTTCGCGAGACACGAGACACAAAATTTTCAGACTTGGCTGGTTCGCCGAAAACGACCGTGCGCCCTATCCATTTAAAACACCTCAAGGTTCGTTTTCGCGAGACACGAAATTCACTATTTTCCCCACGGTCCTGTCTCGCGAAAGTAGACCGAACCGCCCGCAGAGTTTAGAACACCGCGAGGGTCAATTTGCCCGGACAACTACTGAAAATGAATGTCGCATAAGACGTTGTGATGTCGTATATGATGTTGAAAATGTGGGGTAAAAATCTGGGGAAAAATGTGATCTATAGTCCGGAAACTACTGAAAATTTTGTATCGACGATACGGAACGAATTCCATCTGTCGGCAAGAAATAGAACTAACGTTAATTCAGTAAGAAAAAATCAAATCCGTTCGAGTTCGGCGTTGGTTCTATTCTCAACCGCAAGATTCGTTCGATTTGTTCGCGATATTTGGCGCCGTTTTCAATAATCATTAGAGTTTCGCACCCGCCATTTTAGTGAGGGAGGGTCGCTCAAAAAGTTCGCTAGAAAAAGAATCAATTAATTTTCTGTTTTATTATTAAAAATTTAATTTTCCGTTTTTTTATCAGAAAATCAGTCGGGAGGTCGGAACGAACGTTCGCTTCGCCGAGTCACGTTTCCAAAATAAAGATGTAATGAATTTTATCGATTTCTCATTACGTTTATGGTTATAAAAAAATAATTATTACGAAAAGAGCGCTGGCGTTCGTGAATTCGAAATGCGGATGCTCGACCGATGACATTTCAAAAAAAAAAATTTAAAAACAGACGGTTTTTAATTTTGATATTAAAATTTACCTATTTTTTCCGTGTTTTTTTTTATTCAAAATTAGTACTAACTATTTGAGTGACCCTCATCATTTAAAGACAGTGTAGCAACTGAAAAGAACACATTTTCCCGATGAATTTATTCGAAAATAATTACTGGGTAGGTACTGAAAACTTTCCGACAAATACTCAGGTACCTACATATATCGATATTATGAATTGATTCTTTTCAACGTACGAGAAATAGGTTGCAGAAACTGAAATCGCTGTTTAATAAATATTTATTTTGAATAGCGCCATTTTTTTTAAATGGACAAAATATACAGAATCCGAAAAGCGTGTAGATCTGTTTCGAGATTGACATAATATATTTATTTTTTTGTTGCTTCTAAATGGGTAATAACTTGCGTATAAAATTATAAATTAATGGATTTCTCCCAGGAGCACATAAAATCAAACAGCTGGATATTTTATAAATAATTAATTTTGATATTCTATTTCTTTTGTAATATATCTGATATTGGTATCAAAATACGCGTATTGACGTAGCGGATCCGGGCATCTCGGTGAAAATTTGAGCATTCAATTTTTGGCGCTCTTTTGCGAGAAAAGGCTAATATTGAAAGCATTTTTTTGTTTCTTTTCTATAAATACTCAATACGGGTAGTGGTAGAGTAGGTATAGGGTAGAAGTAAGGTAGATATAGTGTAGGGATAGGGGTAGGGGTAGATGTATTAGTAGGGGAAGGGGTAGAAGTAGCCGATATGGGTATCAAACTGAGCGTCGCCACCTACGCAACCTGATTTGGGCAATTAAAAATTTGGCAACAAACTCCTAGGCCCCATTTCTCGAATAAAGGTGACATTGAAACTTTGTTTCTTCTTCTTTTTTGCTTACATAATTAATCATGGTATTCGTAGAGTAGGAGTTGGGTAGATGTAGGGTAGATGTAGGGTAGGAGTTGGGTAGATGTAGGGAAAATTTTTTCTCTGATTTTTTTTTAAATTTATATAGCGCTGTTTTTTTACTTTCCCCTTGAACTTAGCAGTTAGCTCCAAAGCCCCATTTTGCAAGATGTGGCTCATATTTTTTAAGGGAAAATATTACGCAAAACACATTTATTAAAATAAAATCACTAGGGGTGGGGTAGGGGTCGGGGAAGGAATAGGGGTAAGAGCAGGGGTAGGGGTAGGGGTAGGGGTAGTTTTAGCCGATATGGGTATCAAACTGAGCGTCTCCACCTACGCAACGAGATTTGGGCAATTAAAAATTTGGCATCAAATTCCTAGGCCCCATTTGTCGAGATAAAGCTAACATTGAAAGTTTTTTCTTTTAATTTTCTTTAAATACTTAATAGTGGTAGTCGTAGGGTAGGAGTTGGGTAGATGTAGGGTAGGAGTTGGGAAGATGTAGGGTAGGAGTTGGGTAGATGTAGGGTAGGAGTTGGGTAGATGTAGGGTAGGAGTTGGAGTAGGAGTTGGAGTAGGAGTTGGAGTAGGAGCTGGAGTAGAGGTTGGAGTAGGAGTTGGAGTAGGAGTTGGAGTAGGAGTTGGAGTAGGAGTTGGAGTAGGAGTTGGAGTAGGAGTTGGAGTAGGAGTTGGAGTAGGAGTTGGAGTAGGAGTTGGAGTAGGAGTTGGAGTAGGAGTTGGAGTAGGAGTTGGAGTAGGGGTTGGAGTAGGAGTTGGAGTAGAGGTTGGAGTAGGAGTTGGAGTAGGAGTTGGAGTAGGAGTTGGAGTAGGAGTTGGAGTAGGAGTTGGAGTAGGAGTTGGAGTAGGAGTTGGAGTAGGAGTTGGAGTAGGAGTTGGAGTAGGAGTTGGAGTAGAAGTTGGAGTAGGAGTTGGAGTAGGGGTAGGAGGTTGAGTATAAATATTTTTCCAAATATTCGATTTAAAAATTATTTCCAACACACACACTTCTTACTTCATCCACATTACAACACATATTCTAAATACGCAAACCAATTGCAGCTCTGCAATAGGCAAAACCTAGTATATATTAATACTATGTTCCTATACCATACAAATGGGACACTTGCATGCATTTTATAGAAGATTACGAAAATGTTACTAAAAAAATAGAAAATTATATTTTTTTATAATAAAATAAACAAATCCGCGTATTTAGCTCATGACGTCACTATTTCAAAAAGGTCCGGCTCATGATTTTCTTTATTTATTTTAATAAAATCCCACACTTTTTTTTTTCTTCTCAATATAGCAACAATAGAACTCCTTTGACTTTTGACGTTTTAACTGACATCTGACGATCTGACATTACTCGTAACCTTCAAGCTCTGTTTTACGAAATTATAAAGTAGTCTTTTTGATATGAAAAATTATTGAAATTGATTTCGTTTGTGGTCAGTCCGTGTACCGTTTTATTTGACAGTTGATTATGCTAACAGCCATCTTAGAGTAACAAAAATGTTACTCTGATCTTTATTAAATATGTATATAAACACGTATTTATTAATACGCATAAAATTAATGAAAAACACTTTTTATTAATTTAGTTACAATGAAAAACAACTATTTCAGTCACCGGAGAAGCAAAATCACGAATTTTAATCAATTTAAAGCTTGTTAAACTTTGAAATTTTTGTAAAGCTAGAATATTCTTAATTTGGATTTATTTAAAAAAAATATATGTATAAATAACACGAAAAATACGTGCTTAAATGCATATTTATTCCCGCTCAGAATTTTAACAGATGAAGTTTATACAATCCATCTTCCGGCTCGGCGCACTATGAGGCGAAAAGGTATATTTCATCACAAAATTCACTTTCGTTAATTACGAGTATGTCGTAGGAATAAAATAATCATTGATTCCAAATTCTAAACCCCCTCGACTTTTTATTTTGTGAATATATCTTTGTAGGTTATTCCGTTATTTTTTAATGACGCGTCAAACTTTTGTAAACGACTGATTTATTGCGACAATTTAAGTTAAACTTTAAACCTATATAAACTGAAAATTATTATTATTTTTTTAAAAAATGAAAACAAATATTCCCTGGTTCCGAGTAACCTGACAATATTCGAAATTCTCCTACTATCATCACAGTAAGCGGAAGATGTTGCTTGTGTCGTAATGGAGGACTTAGCCAGCCGAGGAATTGAACTCATACGCGATGCCAACTCAGCCACCGACCGGTCGTCAATTGGATAAGTATACTATTTTTTTTTTTAATATGTGTAAGTATAATTTTTTTCGATATGGCTAATAACGCATAAAAAAATAATTTGATTAATAAATTCCTCAGATTTATGACAATTATAAACTCTCACTAAACCTTTCGTTCCTGCCGAAACTTCCCGATGGTTAGATATTATGATTTTTTATTCCTTAAGGCAATCCACCGGCAAAAATTCCAACGCTCCTTATGCAGGTGGCGACAAGGTTGAAAGTCCTGCTTAACATCGGCCACATGTCTCGATTTACGCAAATAAACCATCACCAAAATGCGTGTTTTATTCTATTCTGTAAAGCTCAGACATAATTATTAAAAATCTTTGCGGTCATAGTCTAAACAACTTAATTTACCATAATGAACAATACGACAATATAGGAATAGGAGTTCATAAGTAGGAGAGTTTTCGCTTTAAACATTTTTTTTATTGTCTGATACTTTATTTTTTTCGAGGCTTATAAAAAGACATACCAAAAAAATGTCCGGTTAAACGAAAGGCCAAGATGTGTTCTACTTACAATGTTTAATTAAATCATCTACGTTATTTCTAGGCCATCAAATTATCAAACCGAAAACCCAAGATTTTGCATTATTTCTCATTGCATCGCCTTAAAGTGACTATTTTAAGAACTATCAATAATATTTTGCCTCAATCTGCAGCCTTTTCTGATATTTGATTTATGGTAATAGAAGGTGATGTGTAAAAACTCAAAACCGGTGAAAATGCATGTTACATAATATAATTATTCGGAAACTCCTTTAAAGTCAGCTTTGTTATTTATTTTTACATAAGCACGTTTACAATATATATCCAAGTGTAGGTATATATTATATGCAGCGAGTTTTGTTAATAAAAAAACTGTTTTTGCTGCAGATATCTGTGGCACGTTAGTTAACCACAATATTATTACAATAGGTAGGTATCCATGTATCATGTGTTTATCATTATTTTTATATTTATTTATGTCCTCCACCTGAATATAATAATAATAAATAGTTTTATGTCAAAATAATATCTTAACACGAATTATGCACATGACTAGGAACATTATGTTTGCTGCATGATTTGAAATCTATATAATTTGTTCTCAAATTCAACCTCCAACATATTATCACTAGTGCATCTCTTCAAGTACTACAGTAGAACAAACTTTGCTTTGGAAATTTATTTTCAAACGGAAATAAAACGTCTGAAGTAAAAATAAAAGTTTTTGACATTTGTTTTGCTATCATCGAACATGAGAAATATGTTTCATTCATACAGAAATTTTTAAATGTGAATTCAACCTAATCGAAACGAAATTCCATTGACTCAAAGCCAATATTAAAAAAATCGTCATTAGTCCAGTTCAAAACAAAATAGGCTGAAACATTTAGAATAAAGGATCAATTTTTTGCCAAAAACCAGGGGTGGTTAAATTTGGAGATTGTCATTGGTGTTGACGTTACAGAAGGTTCTACATCTTCTGGATCAAAAAGTGGCAGACATTGCAAAGATTATGAGGAATCTTCATTTACATATTTCATATATCTTACAATTCAAAAAATGGTCAGCTCGTAATGAAGAAGAAAAAACAGAAACAAAAAACAGAAGAACAAAAAACTCACCAACTTGGGTTTATTGTGGACACACCCCGTCAAGGAAGTGGCAATTCTAATGACGGGAATACTGCAAGACGGTTCTTTCTTAACTATGCATGTAGCGCGAATATAAATGGTGTAAAAGAGGAACCGATCAAGAGGATCTACATAATTTTACAAACCATGGCTAGTGGAAAATATATTGATTATAAAAAATCGTAAAATATCCCTTCCCCTACCCCTACTCCTACTACTACTACGACTCCTACCCCTACCCCTACATAAACTCCTACTCCTACTTCTTCTCTTACTCCTTCTTCTACTCCTTCTCCTTCTCCTACTTCTACTCCTACTCCTATTTCTACTCCAACTCCTGCTCCAACTCCTGCCCCTACCCCTACTCCTACTCCTACTCCTACTTCTACCCTACCGCTATTCCTATTTAGTTTTGTGTGAGCCCTTTCTCGCAAAAAGGGGCCTAGGAGTTTTCTGTCAAATTTTTTTATTGCGCGAATCATGTTTCGTAGGCGGAGACGCTCAGTTTTATACCCATATCGGCTACTTCTACTCCTACCCCAACCCCTACTCCTACCCTACCCTTACATCTACCCTACCCCTACCTAGGAGTTTACTGCCAACTTTTTTTATTGCGCGTATCAGGTTGCGTAGGTGGAGACGCTCAGTTTTATACCCATATCGGCTACTTCTACACCTACCACTACCTTTACACCTACCCTACCCCTACCCTACATCTACCCTACATCTACCCAACTCCTACCCTACGACTACCACGATTACGTATTTAAAGAAAAGAAAAAGAAAAAAAAACTTTCAATATTAGCTTTATCTGGACAAATGGGGCCGAGGAGTTTTCTGCTAAATTTTTTATTCCGCACATCAGGTTTCTTAGGTGGAGACGCTTAGTTTGATATCCATATCGGCTACCCCTACCCGTACCCCTGCTCCTTCCCCTATTCCTACCCCAACCCCTACCCCACCCCTAGTCATTTTATTTCAATAAATGTATTTTGTATAATATTTTCCCTTGATGTTTGGACATGTGGAGCGAATTAACGAAGAAAGGAGTGTAAGAAGAATGTATGACGCGAATGTGAATGGAAGAAGAAGCCGGGGACGCCTGAGGAAGACATGGCACGATCAAGTGAATCAAATACCTGAGTTGGGCCATGTCAGAAGTCGGAATAATAGAAGAGAATGTATGAGACGATCTATGAATGTGAATGAAGCAAGAATTGTATGCCAAGATCGAGTTGTTTGGCGGTCAGTCCTCTCTGCCTACCTCTGCGGGGAAACGGCGTGATGGTTAGTTAGTTAGTTTTCTCTTAAAAACATGAGCTATATCTGACGAAAAGGGGCCTAGGAGCTAACTGCTAAATTCGAGGTGAAGGAAAAAAAAATCGCTGTACACATTTTTAAAAATTTCAGAGAAAAAATGGTCGTTTTCAATCAATAGTCGTATTTTTAATGATTTTTTTACCTTCACCGAATTATGTGATTATAGTATATTTCCAATGAGTATTACAATATAAATTGGGTAGATACTAATAATGAATCCGTGTTCTTCGGAAAATCACCTACGCATTAATTTTTTTATTTATTTATCTAATGCATCTATTTTGTATGTTCCACCTTCAAAATACTTATTTCATATTCTCCCATTAGGTACCTTGAAAAAGCGGGTACCTACTTAATAATTAAATTCGAATTCTTCAATAGATTACGTTTTCGGTTAGGTACATTCGTAAGATTGATACTAATGCTTAATACCAGTATACCGTGTCCCCCAAAATAATACGTCTATTTGGAATTGTTAAAAAAAAAATGAACTTTTAGGATTTTTTTTTAAATGAAAAATCAACAAATCTTAAGTCGAAAAATTTAATTTTGCCATGCCACAATATTCCTTAAAATTTTTGACGTTTCAAAAATCCGAAAAAACAACATTTTTTATCCTCCCAGCCTATTTTACCACCTTTCTATGGCATAATTTTTCTTCCAGAAAGTTCCATAGTTCCTTTTCGAAGTACTCACACCGACAAGAAACGTTGACACGAAATATTAATTAATTTTTGTAATATAATTAAATGTTTTTATGTACTAACTTTTTTTTTTGAAAATCGTTCGTCGAGACGGACCTTTTTACTGCAGGGAATGTCAAATTACGAGTATAGTCTGTAAATGTGTATATAACTGTTTATTTATGATTCAAACTAACACAAGTTCATTTCTAACACAAGTTCACGTCATGTAAGATTGTATTATATCTTTTCTCAATCGAGCCAGGGGTAGGCGGAAGTGTCCGTAAAATCATTCCCGTCTTCTCGGTCGGCATCTTTCTTATTCTTCTAATTGAAGGCTGTTAATTGTATTCCATCTCTTTTTTTTAGAGAACTTCTTTTCCGATTCCCGACATTATTACGTTAGCGGCAATAGAAGTTATTTGAATACTTGCAATGGCGACGGATGCAATATAAAAACACTGTTTTCGGCACATTTATTCAATCCCACTTCTGATATGTTGCACTTTAACTGCAGGGAATGTCAAATAATAGTCTGTAAATGTGTATATAACTGTTTATTGGCGATTCTAACACAAATTCACGTCATATAAGGTTGAATCATATCTTTCCTCACTCGAGCGAGGGGTAGGCGGAAGTGCCCGTGACATCATTCCCGTCTTCTCGGCCGGCATCTTTCTTCTTCTTCTAATTGAAGGCTGCTAATTGTATTCCATCGCGGGCCAAGTATTTTAATTATTAAAAAAAAAAAAACAAGTTCGGTGCGAAAAAAAAATTAATTAACAATTTTTTTTTTTTAAATACCTTTTCTACATGAATAGCAGAGAAGAATAACGAAGCGTACCAGAAATGTTACATCTCATCAAATTATTTTTTTCCTTGATCCATCTTATCGATCATTATAATTATATATATATATATATATATATATATAATTGTAAATAGGCATAATATGTAAATATATATTATTAAAGCCGTACCCAGTTTTGGCTACGCCTCTATATTTTGTTTTGTAAATATTATATTGAATGACGGCTGGCCATTTAAAATTTAAATGATAAAATATAAAATTTTACCTTCTTAATTGTCTAATGAATAAGGTCCTCGGTAAATACAATATTAACTAATAACATACTTAAATGTCGTATGCCAAAACATATCTGAATAATAAAATATTTGATATAAATATGCTTTTGAAAACATTCACTTACCTGTAAAATTATATACTTGTCGTGTTTTTTAATCGAAACACTTTTACACTCATTCAACACTTGCGCGGCATTATGACTGTTTATTTAATAAAATTTATATGGATATCAACGTAATATATATTTTAAAATAAATACGGACTGACAGTTTAGAGAAACGACAAAAAAAGATGGCGTGACACGAAATACTGGACAGACGATTTATGTACATTTTTTCTCAATTTGTATTATTATGGCACTTCCTCTCTTATTATAGAATCTAAGTATTGACTTTATACAAGGCCCTTCGTCTACTAGGCCCCAAAATACCATTTTTTACGGTAACTCCACACAGGAGACCCTGAAGGAAATAATTTCCCTCGAGGCCTATATCATATTTGGGGTTGCTGTGTGGAGGGTCTTTTAGAGGATAGAAAGCAGTGAATTTGGGTCTTGAAGAGACCCATCTTGTAGGATGGAGGAAAAACAGAGGCCAGCAGATCATTCCATAGCCGAGCTGTTGAACACAGTAACGAGTCGTAAAAGCGACCCGTTCTCATGTGACAAATGTCAACTGTTTGCAAATGTTGGGCACGCGTTTGGCGTGTTTCCCGACTATGCACTGGTGCCGAAGGGATCAATGACGCTAGTTCCTCAGAGCATATTCCATTAAGATACCGGTAAAGCAAGGACAGCATTCCTACCTGACGTCTGTGCTCCAAAGATTGCAGTCCGTTTGTTAAGATAAATTGATTAGATGTTCAAGATATTATTAGAAGTTTTTCCAATTTCACCCGAAATAAGGAAAAATGTTCCTTACTTAGGACGCCCCAGACATGCCCAGAACACACTCGAATTGGTTTATGTCGGCAGTGATTAAACAAAATCGATATTTTTTAACACAAGCGTGAAAACTTGCAAGAAGCTTGCAGTGAGACTGCCCAGGAAATTCGAATAAATATGCCGTAAATTTAACTGGTTAGCAGATTTTTAAAAATATTTCTGGCATAGTCCACCCTATTGTGGCATTGCGGATATGGTGAGAATGGGGGACAGAATCAGCGGGGGGGAAAAATCAACCCATTTGTCGATATTTTAACAAGCTGCCCGGAATATTTCCCGGTAGCAGAACTGCCGCTGGACCAAAGTTGGGAAAGATGTGCATAGTAAAAAAATATGGAAACTAATATCATATATTTTTTTATATTATTACAAATAATAATGTAGGTACCACATTTTAACGACAAATAACCTTGTTCTATGTATTAAAATGTGTCACTGCGGATTTGTTTAGTATCGATATATTAGTTAGTAGCAGTTTCTTTCGTCTAGTTGGTTTCGGCCACGAAACAAAAATATTATTTGAGAACTTTCCCAGGCCCCGCCTGTTACATAGAATAGCCCTAATGGTTGCAATTTCCTCAGGAAACGAACGTCGTTCACCGACAAACGATAGCTATTCTAAACGACTCGATAAAAGGTTTGGCGATCGCACTTTCTGTCATCGCGGTGTGACGGAATCCTACCTATACACAGGTGAAAAAAATCGATCGATATCGAGCGCAGTTATTAGTATTGTTGTGTAATTTTCCGGATATATTGTATTTGTTTAGTTACATGCCTTTGAACCCAACCTTGAAAAGGATAATATTACATTTTGTTAAATAAACTATATTTTTAGTCGAGATCTTTCCTGTTTATTATATGGACGAATTAGGTTTTAGTATGGGTGGTGCGAAACATGGAAGCAGGTGCTTCTCGATACTATATGAGAGATTTTTTATGAACATACCGCTGTATATATCAGTACATGTAAGAACCTACGACATGTAAATTATTCGCGCTGCAATCCTTGAAAAGTTCTGGTTTGTTCATGGAAAGACCACCACTCTCGTCGGTCTCCTGCTGTTGCCTTCCCGGCACAGATGCATAAATCTGAAATGTTCGCATCCACACCATCGACCACATAAGTTTAGACCGCCCAATACATCCTGTAGGTATAACTTTTCTATATAATCACATAGAAAATTGTGCCGCTGTACGATTCTTATATCTTACATATTTAAAAAAAAATCTAGGTGTAGACAGAATCTCACCATAAGATAGAAATGAATTTAGCTTCCTAGCTCTCAAATCGATTGTACAACACTCTGTGTAATGTGTTATTTAATAAATAACGAAGTGCTTGTTGCAATTGGACTTTCATTTATCAAGAGATAAATATACAACTGAGAAGATTGTATAAAATAGGCCAGCAGCTGAGTGGCCGATGGGCGAAATATTACATATACATTATTTACTTATGTATCAACAATTTATATACATTTAATTTCTTAGTAGTAGTAGGTGGGTTTATTGACAGGTGGCAATTTCATCCAACCGATCTAGACTCTTGTTGGAAATTTAATATTAATTTTGCGTTTTCAGCATCCTGTTGATTTTATTAAAAAATATTTACTTTATTTACTTTTTTTTTGGGAAAATTAAAAGCAAATCCATAATTTTCATATATATACAACAATATAAACAATAAATTATGCCAATTATAAATTTTCCTCTGCTGATGATAAATACTATGAGTAAAGTGTGACAATGTACAGTTTTTCATCAATTAGCTTAAACAATATCAGTCGGGGGAGGGGAGGGTGGATGGGAACATGGGAGTGGAATAAGGGTAAAAATATGGTTTAAGTTAACTAGTTTGAGAGTGGTCGCATTATGGATTTTAATTTAATATCACGTGTAGTTGAGTTAAAAATCTCAATATGGTAATAATTTAAGTTAAACGAGTGTGTAGATCTGTAGATAAACGAGTTTTGTTTGGAATTGGCTTTACAATGAGGGATATAAAAAGTAAGAGGCTGTCTGCTGTTCCGATTTGGGATATGGAATAAATAGTAGGCGTTTGAGAAGATCAGGGATATCAACTAGGTTGCGTGCGATTTTAAATAACATTACGGAATCAGCTATATTTCTTCGGCAGGTTAATGTCTGTAAATTAAAGAACTGTGCGGAGTCTTCATTGTTTAGGTCTTCATTGTTTCAAGTTTAGGTACCTTAAAAATCTATTTTGGACGCTTTCAATTCTGTTTTTATGTAGTGCATAGCCTGGGTTCCATACCTGAGATGCATATTCCAAAATACTGCGAACATAAGAGAAGTAAAGTGATTTGAAAGTGCTAATATCGTTGAACTGTTTACAGGCACGGATGACGAAACCAAGCATAGATGATGCTTTAGTTACTATACGGTCGATATGTTTATTAAAATTTAATTTATTATCCAGCATGACCCCAAGGTCCTTACTTTCTGATTTGATAGATATCGGTTGACAATTAATTGAATAATCGTGAGTAAATACGTTTTTATTTCTGGTAAAGCGCACGACGATGCATTTAGAGATATTAATTTCCAAAAAGTGGGCATTACAATAGACATTCAAACGATTCAGGTCATCCTGCAGCTTCTGACAATCCTCGATTGAATTTATAGATGAAAAGATTTTCATGTCATCTGCATATAGGATGGTTTGTGAGTTTAAAAAAACAATTACTAACATCATTGATATAAATATTAAATAATAAGGGACCCAATAAGCTGCCTTGAGGGACTCCAGATGTAACAGTAACACTGTCGGATTTATATCCAGCCACCACTACTATTTGACTACGGTTCGAGATATAAGAAGAGAGCCAACGATAAAAATCGCCGTGAATACCTATTTTTAAAAGTTTGTTTAATAAGGTGGTGTGATCAATCTTGTCGAACGCTTTGCTGTAGTCGGTATAGATAGTATCCACTTGTATTCTGTTATCCAGGTTATCCTGGAGATACTCTGTGAAGGTTAAGAGATTTGAGGTTGTAGATTTACCACTAATAAAACCATGTTGATTCGTATTCAAGCTAGGCTTAAGAGCAGCATACATTTGATCATAAATTATTTTTTCAAAAATTTTGTTATGTATCTAATATGTATAAAATATGTATCTATATTGCGCGGTAAATACTACAACTAGGTAACTCCGGATCAGGGTTTTCGAGTTACCTAGTTCTAGTAATTACCCTACGATATGTAATCCAGGATTTAAATATATATATATATATATATATATATATATATATATATATATATATATATATATGTTGATATAACCACATAACAAATTACGTGTAACTTTTTTATGTATATATATTTTTTTTTTAACATTTTTTTAAAAATATTTATTTATATTTTAATATTTTTTATGTTTCTTTTTTTATATGTATTTTTAAGTACTCATTTTTTATTTATTTATATTTCTTTATAATTATACTTTTTCGAAATTTTTTTTCTTCGAAAATCATTAGATTGACTTATAAATAATACCCAAGTGGAAACCTGTAAATGGTCAAATTTATATCACTCATTCCATATACTTATTTTTTTATGTAAACTGTTGGTCTCCCAAATAAACAAAAATTAAACAAAAATAAAATAAAATAAAAATGTGCTCATTTTCAAGTTAAAAACAAAACCATAACTTTATTTCCTCGCCCATGTATGCCACAACGCATATATAACACAGTTGAAAAATAATTTCATCAGTCGGCAGTGATCGGGAATTTGTCCACGTAATGCCTATCCTAAAACCTGATTATTTTGTATACAGGTTTTGTCCGTCCGTGTTCATCTACCTGGGCAGCGTGGTGCCTGCCATATGGCTGCTGGAACTGCACAAGGTGGAGAAGCGGCTGCAGGTCCGGGAGGAACACTTCAACATCACCGCGGCGGCCGGTGTCGACCTCAACGACCTCAACAAGATGTTAGGGGTAAGATTTTTAGGGGCTTGAGCAGTATTTCCCAAACTACCCGGCACCGGGCTATGAAAGAAAAACTCCAGGTCACTCTAAAATATTTCGAGACGAACGACGAGCTCCGTCTGCGGCAAAGAAGTCTAACCGATAGCGGTTTTAGGCCGCACCACCACGGGTCAGTATGAAATCGTCATCGACCGCGTACAGCAAAAATGGGGGTAATGGAAGTACGCAACACCGCCCACGTGTACAAGAGGATCGGAGCGCTCTCGGTATCGCGCATTCCTATTGGACTGGGTTTGTGTTGATTCCTTTCCGACCCCTAAGTTTAACACTAGCAATCTATCCGTGCGACATTTGCGCTCACTTCACGATTAGAGAAGTGATTCCTTGAAGATAATTTAATGATAACTTTTCCACTTAGAATATGGGAATGGTTTCGCTCTAATCGACCTTAAGCAATTAATTCATATAAAAATAATATATAGTATATTCGCGCACGTTCCAGAGTGGAAGATACTCTGAGTATCGCACTGGGGAAAGACCACCATTCAGAATTGAAACGTTGCTTGAAATGGCTTTTAGCCGTGTTTGGTGACCAGATTTGAATATCAAAGTATTTCCCCAGCTTCCTCTTCCCCTTTTCTTTCCTCCACAATATCTTCAGCCTCACAACATTCCCCAATTGGGGATGCCATAGTCTCACTGGCTCCAGACGGTTGGGAGCAGTTGGGACTCTTGTGCGGTATTCATATAAAAGAAGCATTTTCAGTGCTAAAAATGATTTTTTGATGTTCAAACACTTCATTCCGAACATAGGAATAGTTTTTTAAAGTGAGCGAGAATGTAATTTTTAAACCACAACAGTATCAACGTTTTTAAAGTCCAACGGGTTTAATTTCGGCGATTCACGGTATCAATTTTTAGGTTTCCGGTATGTGCCGTTTAAAGTGACATAACGGGATATTTAAAACAACTAGAATATAAATTGTATTTAATTATAGCACTGTAAGCTTAACATGATCCATGCCTAATGATAGGTAATATTCAAAATATGAAAGTTTAATAAAATATGATCACTTTTCGGAACATTTATCAAAACTAAGATCATTGATGGTGTGTTTTTCTTTTTTGATGAAACAATCATTAATTAAAAAAATGAAACCTACGTAAGAACTTTAACAGGTAATTTTTGAAAATGAAGAAAAACAAATTTTCCGACCAACTAATAATGTTATGGCATGGAAACGCGCAATTTATTGTAATATGAAAGAATGGTACAATTGTAGAGTGAAGTCTTAAAAATTCTCGTTGTTTCCTAACGACCCCACCAGTTGATTGAAAGGTGTTCTATTATTTATAATTACCACCTGTATGACCTTGAGTTGAAAAAAAATATATTAACCCCATCCCGAAGACACCTTGGAAGAGTTTATTTTCGTCCGCCATTTATTTTTAAATTTTAGAATGAAAACAACTTTTATCAACATGTTGTACATCTCATCATCCACCTCCCCCATTGCCTCCCCCCCAAAGCTTTTGTCGACAGGTAGAACCGTATTATTATAGCTTTAGGTGGCGGTCGTCATGGTGATGACTGTTACTAGGGAGAATGCTGGTATATCGGCTCCCTAGTCAGGGTGGACTGGGGTGGACAGAGGCGTTCCGAGCTCGGTTGCATGGATTTCCAGTGGTCACAAGATAGGGCTGATATATTGACATAACAGAAATTAGAATTTAAATAAATTGATAATTTTTCGTAGCAGGCGCGTTCTATTCGGGAGCATTTTTCTAAAAGTGTTTCTTAAAAATATATTAACTGGTCCTCTCTGATGATGTCAAGGAGCATGATATTGCAACATGGCAAAATGACAATGCAATTAGGAGCTACGACTTGCGTAATATATATGCGCTATATAGACGTTATCAGTGATAATCATGTACTCCTAATGACCGTTTTAACCTTCACACTATTCGTTTTCATAAGAACCCCAGTAAGTTATTGGTTGGACCCGGATTTGCCATCACAAAATAATAAAATAAAAAAATATATTTTCATTTAAAAATAATAAATCTTATTGGTACATATAATATATTATGGTGTTTGAGAAAGATTAAACCTCTTAGGTATTTCAGTATCACCTTAAGTGATCAATGTCACCCTGACATTGTCGGGGTTACTTTAGTACACCTACAGGGAGCAAATAAAGTCATTACTTCTTTTAAATATGTAATCATATCACGTACTATGTATTCAGAATCAGAACCTTCTCAAGCCTACCTTTCCACTCCACATTATAAAAAATCATCAAAAGCACCTTTATCATGGTACCTTTATAAACATATATTATATAAAATGATGTAAATAAATAAATGTAATATTTAGCACGATGTACGAGGTGGGTATGTTAACGTTTTTAAACTTATGTGAAATTATTTTTTCTCTACAGTTTGGTCATGCTTTTGCAATGATGAATCCAGGGGCCTGGTCCCGGTTTTTTCTAATGTTAGGCATTGCCTTTATCCTTAGGCTTGAAGACTTTTTGCTTAACTGCGGTTCCGGTTCTCTTGGAAGACAGCAGCTCTCATTCAGCGAATGACATTCTCTAAAAATATCGATATTTGCGTGGTTTTAACAAATACAAAGTCAATATTATTGTAAGTATTGACTTTAAACATTATGAATGAGTCCTTTATCGCATAATAATCCCATTAAAAACGAAGTTGCGATGTTTGTGAAATACCTATGGCAAAAGCCAGAAATGTGAGATAAATGTTATTTAAATTTTAAAAATTGTAATAAAATATATGTGTGAAGTAAGTACTTGATAATAAATTACACGTGTTGAGTAAGCTATAATTTTTAATGATACTGTGATAATTAAACCATAAATTCTTTTAAAAATGTATTGTCATTGATATGGAATCGGAAACGCTGTTAAGCAAAACGTCTTTAACCCCAAGGATAAAGACAATCATTATCATTAAATAGATCTGGAGTCAGGCCCCAGGTCCTAGTAATTAGACGCACGTCAACAACCCACAACAATTATAGCCATTCACACCTAACGACTGTTTCTGTACAATTCTGTTTTCCGGTCAACTCAAACGGTCGAGTGATACAACTGAAACCGCCTACGCATTTGTCTACACGTTTCCGTGCCTTATGATTTCTTTACGCATACCTCCATGTTACGTTAACTCAATTTACAATGGAAAATAAAATTTAAAAAGGCAGTAGAGATTTTTTTGTGTCCTTAAACATTTTATCTGTATTTTTAATAATGCTCACCCAATGGTAGTACATGTCTTATGACAGGTTTTTTTCAATTTTAGGGTAAGATCCAACTGCCTGACATACCGTTCAGTACAGAGACGTGGGTTACGTTGATCGAGCAATTCCTCATGCTGACACTCATCGTGGGGAGGTGGTTACTGCCCAAAGGAGACTTGACGAGAGATCAACTGAGCCAGTTGCTTCTAGTCTACATTGGTAAATTTTACGATAAGTAATTTAATATAGATTGTGTGTCTTTCCGTGTCAAAAAATTAACACCAAAAAGCTATACGACAGTCTTAATATGTACCCCTCCCACCCAAACAATTCCCCCCTTTTCTCTACCGCACTGGGAGATAAGACAAGTACCTACCTCTTTTTACTTTGGTTGATGGTAAGTAATGAAATAATTTCTTTAAAATGTCACCTTGACATTGTCGGGCTTACTTTAGTACACCTACAGGGAGCAAATAAAGTCATTACTTCTTTTAAATATGTAATCATATCACGTACTATGTAACATATTTAACTATAAAATAAAGTGAGAGTTAGTCCACTATAAGTACCTTACATATCGGTATAAGAGCTTGTACCACGGAGAGATTTTAAGAAACATTTATATATATACCATACGGAAAAACCGCTATATGATTTATTCAACTTTACACCTAGCTTGGGTTTTACCTTGGAGGATTAACCTACTCAGGTTTGACCAAGTGAATAAATAGCCCGCCTTTATGCAACTTCAAAAAGTTGTGATGAAAAACAAAATTATTATGAAGGATCTTTCAAGCATTCTGTAGGTACCTAAAACTAATATTTTGTCTTTTATGATTCCCACGAACATAATAAGAATATATATAAGTACAGCGATGTGATAATATTATAATAGTAATAATTAACAGGAAAATAAGAAAGTCAGTTAATTTTTTTTTCTCAAATAAGATAAGATTTCACTATTCACATAATGAAATGCAAACATCTAAAATAATTGCTTTTAATTGAAGAACACGCTGTAAACTGTCAGCATCTCATTAATTGTTTTTGTTTTTAATTCTTAGAACTCTATTTAATTTTTTAAAGTATTAATGTAATGCCTACTTTTTAACAAATTACTTAAAGAAGGATTATTTCCAGTCAAATGGAAAACAGATTTTATAAATCCCATATTTAAGAAAGGTTAAAAGAGTGACATAAAAAAATATCGACCCATCTCTAAACTTGACCGCATAGGAAGGTTATTCAAGTCAATAATATCTATATTCGCTCACATAAGTAAATATATTATTATCGAGCAACACGTCTTCTTCAATAATTAATTAATGTCACATTAGGATCATTCGTTTGCTTATTAATTTCTAATTGTTCAAGTAAATTTAATCTAAGACCCTTTCTTTCTATATGTAAGGGTTTGTGTTAAATCGACAAATACAAATTTCCATACAAATGCAACACCAGGATTCACGCAAACCTCTGTGTGATATCAGATGCCGAGAACGCAATGGAATCAATAGAATAGGGCGTTTTGATGATGCAGTCACTTTTCCCTTTTAAATAATGATTTATACATTCTACAAATAATAACATTTAATAAAACTTACGTATTCAGAATAAGCTTTTTGCTGATCCATATGATTTTTTAAGCAATAATGTTTTTCACTGGAGTTCTTTTTATTTTTAGCGATTGAAAGTTGTCTCGTATTATTTACTTTTTTTAGAGTTCAGAGCTTCGCTTCCAAAACGTATTGATATTTATACATTAAGTAGTGGTTTACATAAGATATTTTTTTATTAATTTGAATAAGCTAAGTATTAAGGTAACTGCATATCTCGGGACTTAATGTTAAGTATCAGCGTTCTTGCGGTGTTATTCAAATTATCCAATTATTATTATTATTATCTGTCATCGTAAATGTACGCAGACCTTTCAGTGCATTACCTCTGAGGTCACCTTGACTCCGAGGGGCAAGGGGTGGGGGGTAGTAGGTGCAAATACCATAAAAAGCAGGTGTACAGTGGGGGTGGGGAGTGTACCGACAATAAGACCCGATGCGTGGGTATCCCCCTCGAGTTTAGTGATATCAGATTCACTCGCTTATTTTGCAATTGAGTGAATTTTCAAAGCCACATTTGAAAACCTTCCGAAAAGTTGAACAATACATATATCGAGAATAATATGTCCTTTTTTCAGAATCACAAACAAGTAATTGTTATACGTAAGAGTACAAGGCAAACCGTTTTAAAGGGGCACTTTGAATTATTTGTATTTTTGCTCATCGATAGTGGTTCAAATTGGTTCTAAATAGTTTGGAACACCCGTCCGCAGTACCCCCTTTCCGATCAGAAGTTCTACGATATAGTACCATACACCACCACGCAAGCAAGAATCGCTTTAAAATGATTGTACTGTACCTAAACTTCGAAATTTACCAGTTGAGTGGCAGTTACTTGTCTTCTATTTACGTAATATTTAGACTAAGCTATGATAGACCATGGACGTGTCTAAAGCTTTTCCGTATCCAGAATATTATAGATAAGGGACGGATTAATATGAATTAAAGAAACCTGCAAATGTGGTAAAGGGAAACATATAGCAAGAACTATTATTTAGAATAGTATTCTAAGTAACTTCATGTTCGACGGAATATTATATACCTATTATTAAATTTTGACCACCAGTTGTTTTGGCCATCAGGCATTTTGAAACACTAGATAACAAAGGAGAAAAAATCCACGAAAGGATATTTATATTATTTTATATCTTTATCTCAGTTGTTTATCATTTTTTAGTCAGTTTTCATCCGATTCTGTTGTATTTAGCTCAATTTTGTAGTTTGGAATCGGAAGGTACTTTATCGTATTTGAGAGGAGTGTCCCTTGTTCGAACAGAGTTATATTTAATTCGAATATTAAGAAGAAGCCAGACGATATAAGAAGAAGAGAGAAGATGCAAGAAGAAGCAAGAAGATTAAAAAGGACAATTAAAAAGGAAAGAAGATACTCGTACAGCAAATAAGAAGATAGAAAGGCCACGACGAGGGAAGTAAATACAATAAGAAACCAGAATAGCCAAGAAGAAGCCAGAAGAACTAAGAAGAGCCAAAAAGAGGTAAGGCGAGCCTAAAATATCCAAATGCTTCGAATAGGCGAGAAGATACCAGAGGAGCCAAGAAAATGGCAAGACTATGACAGAAGCCCGAGGCAAGAAGAAACAGAAAGCAAACAGAAGCTGGAAGCGAGAAACGAAAACTAACGCTCAGACAATTCCTTTATTCCTACCCATCCTAAATTCCAAAATTGATCTATTAGGTTGCCATGTATACCGTTCGATTAAACTCTAACCTCCTTCCCATCCACAGAGCACGTGTTCCAAGTCCTTACAAAACAGTGCCCCCTGGTGTACCAGTCGCACCGGGACAGGAGTGCTCCTGGCTGGGGTGGTACATTCGTATCGTATCGTATCGTGTTTGTATTGTGTTTTATTGTTTCGCCTCTATTTAATCAGAATGTTTCTTGCAGAGCTGCTTTATGTCCATAACATTGAAGATATTTGAAGATCGTATCGGTACTGGTAGAAAGAGGGAATTTCAGAATTATTTTCATAGCAATTATTTTTATGGTTACTTTATTATCTATTTTCAGGAACTGCAGCGGACATAATCGAATTCTTCGATTCTTTCAAGGACGATAAGATAGTTTCCGAGCCGCTGCTGGTGTTGCTGACTCTGGCCATTTGGTCCTGGAGTCTGCTGCAGTTCACTGTAGTGCTGACGGCTACCAAGTCGAGGAAGTCCCGCGTTAGTACTAACGGCAGCTTAGGAAACACGTATGTAATTTTACGCAACCTCAGTAATTTGTGAGTAGACATTACATGTACCTAATGTAATATTAATATTAATGTGAATCTTGTGTAGGTACCTTCTATTAATTGTATTTAGTTGATATGGCGGGTTGCGTATGTATTGCACTGTTCTATGACAAAACAGAACAACATTGAAGAAAAGCGAAGGAAATAAAACATACCTAATAAACATATTATTTTATCATGTTCTATTTTGTTACTATTCTGTTTTATCCGGTTACCATATTGCACATCCTACACGACCATGGTGGAATACATTATTATTACATATTCACTAATGTCATGTACTTAGTCCTTACCAACGTGGCTTTGCAGCTAAACAATCCACAAACACTATTTTGCTCGAGTATATGAACTTTCTGTGTAAATCGATGAATAAAAAAACACAAGCAGATGCGGTGTACACTGATTTCAGAAAATCCTTTGACAAAGTTAGTCAAACTATATTACTAAAAAAAATTGATAAAATCGGTGTACACGGAAATCTGTTTCATTTGTTAGAAATATATTTATCGCAATTAGCCGATTAGTTACTGGGAATGGTTTTAACTCTTCCCCAATTTTAGTTACGTCACGTCGGGCGTATTGCAAGAATCGCACCTTGGATTATCTTTTCTATTATTTATTTAACGACCTTACATGTAAACTCTGCTGTATTTTCCCCGTATTTAGTCCATATCTACAAGAAACCCTAACATATTTTGGATGGAAATTGATGCCAGTAACACTGGATGTTTTAATTCAATATCTAGAATGTTCCGATCATAAAACGATCTTTCTAAAGGCCATAGATATTTTTTCAAATAATGTAGTTAGTATCAAAAAATATCTACATGATTTCTGTGCTTGAGAAACAGAAATTATATTATTTTAGATGATTATTATATTTATTGTTTTCTTCAGGGATATTACTGATATGGTTTTAATTTTTGTATTTTCCCCACATTATATTCTATTTACGCAGCGCAGTCCCTCAATTAATGTTGTTATTTTACATGGTGCTGTAGGTATTATGTAAATTGAGATTACATTTAGTTTAATTAATTTTATATGTAGGTATGTTTTTTAATAGATGTAAAATTACTTTGTGGAAAACCACTATTTAATAAATAAATATCAACATGTTTCAGAAGCTTTCCTCATCAAGAATATTGTATTCTTTGAATCCTGATGAGGGAAGATATATAAGATGTACCCCCATAATTAAGCTGACACTAAGTGTTATTTTTTTGTTTGTTATTTGTTTATTTTTGTTATATTATTCAGTATATTTTCTGTGTGTTTTTTAAAGTGTAATTTAAAATCTTTTATTTGTTATTTATGTTTTTGATTTGTTCTGGTAATGAATTTTTAACAAATATCCCAAGATATTTATAATTGAATTTCCCCATTGTTTTTTTTTTTTGCATTTTGAAATTGGAAGAAGTGACGTTTGTCTGGGACTTCTATTATTTTTAAATGGCGCAGTTTTGTTTAGAATGTTATCTTTGTAGAATTTGTAAAGTTGCATGGTAGAAATATAATTCTTTTAGTTTTCTGACTATGAATTATTTAAATAGAAGATCTGATTAGTATGTATGTGTATGGTTTATTTTATAGTTTTTATTATTAATTTTTTGTGTTATGTAAAGTAGTTGCGTGTGATTTTTATAAGTCCCACCCCACCCTGTAATGCCATATTGTATTATTGATGGCAGAAAGCAAAGTACGTCATTCTAAGTCTATACTATTTGTTTAGAATATGTCTTAAACGTCTGAAAATGTACATTAGTTTATTTAAAATGTAGTGTTATTATTAGATGTATGGCGAATAGTTATTTAATAAGCCATTTTGTTAATGCGAGCGTATGTTGAATATGGCAATGATTCTTTTTGCGAATATTAAGTTGAAATTTAATCTAATATTATTTGAATAATAAAATTATTTGCCCTCTGTCCACCCTATTGCGCCACGATATGTATGTTATGCATATGGATTCTTTTATGTATGTTCTTACAATTGCCTCACGCGGCGTTACCATAAATCGTTTAGGTTTGCAATCCACTATTGCCGCGTGCCGATAGGGAGACTGAAAATAATTGTGAAAATGTTAGCTGAAATAATGGAACATAACAAAAAAAAATGTTAAATCTAGTAATATCGTAGGTATTCCCTGTACAAATGTAGAACCACTGTTTGTTTTGTAAACAAACCAATATATTTAACGGGGAGAGGGACGTCGGAGAGTTATTATTTGTAAATTCAAAATAATCGTAATATTGTTGTGCAATACGAGAAACATGGTGTTTTTAAAGAGAAAAATATTTATTATGTTTTTTTTTTTTAATTTGCATGGGCTTAGCATTTATCAAAATAAAATCAAAAAATTACACATTTCTGACCGTTCTACGCATGTTTTAAAAAAACTTTTAAAAAATTGAATATCCTTAAAAAATGCTGTGAAGGTTTTTCTTTAACACGTCGATTTGATAAATTAAAAAAAAAGGACAGCGTGTAGTTTAAATTTTTCATAAACACTATGTAACTTTAATGTTTTTTAAAATTATTTTTTTAATGCGGATTATAAATCTTTGGTTAAGTTTATTTACAAAAAAGTAACGAAAAAGCATTAAAAATATTTTTCTCCGCTTTAAAAATTATATTCACATTTTAAATATTTTGTAAAACATACAATAGAATGGTCAGAAAAAGTATTATTTCTTATTAGATTATGATAAATGCTAAGCCAATGTAAATTTATAAAATATTTAATAAATATTTTTCTATTTAAAAACATTATGTTTATCGTATTGCGTAATAATACTATCAATATTTCGAAATAATAAATAATTTCGCTCCGACGTCCCTCTCGCCCTTAAGTAAGTGTCGTTTATCCCACACGCAGGTGGTAATCATAATTTGATAAAAATTCCGTGATTTCGGATGACGAAAAAATATTTTTTGCAGTAAACATTTATTTATTTTTAAATACATTTCGGAAACCCATTGTTGGATATAATTTTACTGCGAATTTCTAATGCCTGTAACTTCTAGCCAGCCCGTAGAAAGAGGAGTATTACATGTAATTGATTGTTATTTTTGTTTAGGATTTGACTATGCTATTTTGTTGCACCCCTTTCAGCAAATAAGTGGCAATATTTGTTTCTGAATTTCCAGAACAAGTAAAAATAGTAATAAGTAATATGGGAACAAAACTTTGTGTTTAAAAAAACATATACATACTCGTATACCTATGTATACATGTGCCTACAAATGTTTGCCATTTAAAATAAAGATCTGTAATAAAATTAAAGTTTTTAATATTATTAAGAATTAAGAATCGTCATTTTTTGTTAAAAACGTAATCAAGTGAGGAATCGCTCCCCTGAAAGACTTTCATTGTCCGTTCAGGCTAGAATGTGAAATCAACCAAAGTATTATTTTTTAAATTTTTCTTTATTTATTATATTATTATAAATTACAACTGTTTTGAATTTTTTGACCACCAGACTAGGCACATGCCCATGTTGTGGTGGTCGGATTTATTAACATACTAGTATTGTCACATAGTCCATGCAGCGTAGCACATGCAGTTTGATGACTACCATTGACTGTTGCAACTTATAAGGCTTTTTAATCACATTTGATTTTATTTCTTTATTTACTTCTATTTATATTACAGTCTATAATTATAATATAAGCAATATTTTTTATTTGCAGATTTTGTGTAGTGTAGTATCAAGTAAATAGTGGTGGGCGAAGCGGCTCGGTTTAGTGAGCCGGATCCCTAAATCATCTCTTTGTAGTATACCGGTTCGGTGATCCGGCTCGTTTGAACGACGGTTCGCGTCCTCCCATGCCCTCTCCCTCGCTCCCTTACCGCTCCTAAAGACGTCCTTAACACGTTCATTGCTGGCACCGCGCGTCACGCGTTGACAGTAATTTGACCGCGTCTGTTCCATTTCCGGTCTAAAACGGACAATACTCCTTTAGTTCGCCATAATAAATAAAACATTACACATTCCTCTTTCTCGTTTTCTTTCTGAAAAAAAGCAGTAAATTATGATGTCTATACAATATTATGCTCATGTAAACACTCCTTTAGTTCCCTCGACCTTTCAGTCAAATGTTCTCAGCATAGCATTAATATGTACGAATTTTAGTTAGCAATGAACGTGTTAAGACGCTCTTATACGATACCTTTTTCGTCTAGTTTTCATGCGGATTGTCTTTACAGAGAGCTGATTTAGTGATCCGGATCACTAAACCGAGCCGCTTCGCCCACCACCACAAGTAAGAATGATGTGTAGGTAATGTAAATTATTTATGTGTATAGTGTTTCATGAACAGCTCACTCGGAGAACCTATACTGAGGCGGTCACCTGTTTATGAAATACTAATATTGTGAAGTGAAGAATATTATAAAAAAAACAACGAAAAAAAATAAATTTTCTGTAATGAAAGTATTATGTTGGATTTGGTGTAATTAAGTTGCGATAAAATCTGTTTTTGTGTTTTTATCTATATAAAAATATTAGGGTTTTGGTGGTTTGTTTTAAACATGTAGGCATGTGATTATGGATATTAAGAGTATAACCATTGAAAAAGATAATATTAACACATCCCAAATGAAACACGAATCCGAAAAACAACAGAAAATAAAAAGATTTCAGTCGCATCTGGGATTGTGTTCGGGAAGAGCTTTGCAATCATCATAAGGATAGCAGCCAATAATATGGGATTTAAAATGGAGGATAATATTAACAAGTATTGAACGTGAAGTATGATATCGGTGTAGATGGCGTAAATTGAACTGGTCTCATTAGCTAAGTTGGTTAATCGGTTGCCCCGGATAGACAGAGGTCCTGGGTTCGAGTCCCAGATGCGACTGAAATCTTTTTATTTTCTGTTGTTTTTTCGGATTCGTGTTTCATTTGGGATGTGTTAATATTATCTTCTTCAATGATTAAAAATATTACAATGAGGTTTACAAACTTCATTAAGTTATAAAAAAAGTTGAATAAGTGTATAATGTTCGTTTTCCCGCTATACAGTTTTTAATGTTTACTTATACCTCTATGGTGTAAAAAGTCACCACTGATGTTCAAATACGTATATATCTATGAGAAACTCCAGTCAACTTCAAATATATATTTTTCGATATTCTTAAAAGTCGGTATTTTTTTTTAAAATATGTTTTTTTAGTAGAATAGATTTGCCTAAACAAAACAGGCACAATTTGAAGTTTTAAGAGCTTCATACGATTTTAATCAGATGATATCACTATAGTCAATCTCTCCACATCGCTCCGCAATGGTGCTACAAACGGTATAGAATGACCTCAAGGGCGTTTTGATTTGTCGGTTTTCCTCAATCATTTTTAAAAATCGATTTACCGATTGTACGAATAACATATCTAACAATATACAATGATACTTATGTTTTATCAAAATTATAACTTACGTCCCACCATAGGGCATAAAAAAAAAAACTTAAAAACATATTTATTTATTTATTACATTGTATTGTACGGGCTTTTACATATTTTGTTATAAAAATTCAAATTACAATAGTGAAACAGGTGCAAAACACATCACAATAGGTACATAGGAAAAAAGATAGCCTTCACGAAATACAACAACTAAGTATTTAATTTGTCTCACAAACAAATTCAGCAATGACATTGTGTAAGTACCATTACAAATAATTAACAACAATATACAAAACATACCTCACATTTACTGATACTTATGCTGTAGACACATATCCTATTAATAATTGTTGAGGATGTATGCAATAATAATATAATATATAATAATATTATATTATAATATATATTATAATATATAATATTATTATTAATATAATATTGAATTAGACGCCCTCTTCAAAACTAATTGACGGCCTCCATGGTCGAGGGGTAAGGCTCTCGACTACGAATCCGAAGGTCGCGGGTTCAAATCCCGGCGTGCGCAAGTAAATTTTATTTAATTAATTTGTGCTGTTTCACAATTAATTCATTTTAAAATAATATATATTGTCTTTGCGCACGTTCCAGAGTGCAAGATACTCTCAGTATCGCCCTGGTGAAAGACCACCATTCAGAATTGAAACGTTGCTTGAAATGGCTTTGGTTTGGTGACCAGATCTGAATAGCTAGGTATTTCCCTACCTTCCTCCTCCCCTTCTCCTTCTCCTCCCCAATACCTTCAGCCTCACAACATTCCCCAATTGGGGATGCCGTAGTCTCGCTGGCTCCAGATGTTGGGAGCAGTAGAGTCTCTTGTGCGGTATTCATATAAAAAAAAGGTGGAGGAGAGATTATGGAGTTTAGATGAATTAAGTGCTTTGATGTGAATGTACTTAGTCCTCAATTTATTTTTATAACTTATTGAAGTTTGTAAACCTCATTGTAATATTTAATCATTGAAGAAGATAATATTAACACATCCCAAATGAACCAAATGTGTTAATATTATCTTCTTCAATGATTAAAAGGTACATAATCCTGTTTACCTACCATATACATATCAGAACCAATAATTTTGTAGATAGGTAAATAACAGTTGTTTTGTTGCAGGGATACAACTGAAACATGTTGTTGCTCAATTGACGTGTGTGCGATAATGATGAACATTGCCCTGCAAGACGCCCCCTTCCTCGCCTTCAGACTTCTCATAATCATACACTACGGGATCGTCAGCTACATGAACGTGTTTTTCACGTGCAAAAATACACTGGTAAGATAATTATGGTTCATGGTTTAGATCAGGGCTCGGCAAACTTTTAACGCAAAGGGCCAAGTCGAAAAAAATTTTAGCTCGGCGGGTCAGGAACCAAACTTTGTAAAAACAGCTAGGTAATTTTACTTCATCAGGGAAAATTTTTTTTCACAAATAATGCTTACATTTACATTTACGGTGATAATATTAATATTTTTGTTATAATACCTAATAATACTTACATAATAAAAACTAATGAAATATTTATGTTTTAGAGCCAATTAAGGTAAAATAGATATAATAATTTTGTCCACCATTGAACAATTCTAGCGTAGAAACAAAGGCGGAAGTGTCCACTTTCTTCAATAAAACTGTTAGGAATCAATGAAAGTTTTTTTTTTCGGTTCAGAAAAATAGAATATTATTTAACTAAACAGGTTCAAGATAAATATTTGAAATAATTTATGCATCCGAATGACTCAGTTTCTCTAAAAAATAATGTTTTAATGTACACTTTGTTTATGTTAACTGAGGAAAATAATTTCCCTCTGGGCCTATGTTATTTTTGGGGATGCCGTGTGGAGAGACTTTTTAAGGAAAGGAAGAAGAGGTAGTTCTGGGATGGAAAAGGGTTTGAGGGATAGGTAGGAATCTGGGGGTAGTGCGTCCAGGAGTGACACTGCAGTGTAAAATACACTTGGTCGAGAGAGTCCGAATGAAGAGGTCAAGGGGTATTCCTCAGCCCACCACGCAGCTGGTGGGCAGACGCATTCGTTGCCAAGACCTCAATAAACATCGCCCCATGAACCCGGGTAACCCTGCTAAATCACCTTCCGTACCGAACCACTTGGGGTGACCCATGGTTGGTTACCCAATGAATGGTTCCTGGGGCAACGATACCCATACTCGCCTCCCAAATTGCATATTCATACCTTTGGACACTTGCTGTTTTATATTGCAAAAAGTTGAAAACTGCCTGTTTTGATGTAAATAACACTTTTGAAGATGTTGCAGTTAATCTTCTCTCGACGTTTTCTTAAAGTGTTTAATTTACCAAATTATTCATTTTTCAAGGTTTGAAAAGGTAAAATCCATTATCAGCATATGGGTCGGATTAAAATAGACAGGGGGCCGGATTTGGCCCAAAGGGTGTAGTTTGCCGAGCCCTGGATTAAATCTAGTAAATTTTTCAGTATAAACCTCCACCTATATATATCATAGTCCTCGGTGTGATAAATTTAATGAAACATTGTCTCCGTAGAGTAATGGCTCATCCAATTGACTCTTAATCAGGAGGTCGCGGTTTCATTACCCACCAAAATCTTATTTGTACTTCTTTTTTTGGATTTATGTGCTCTGCTGTCGGTCTAGTCTTTGTGATATTGATAGAACAGTAAGTGAATCTTTATGAATCCAAGTCAATAATAAATGCCATTGCAAATTGCAACCAAGCAATAATTCCAATTTACGTATTAATATTCTAAATAAATACCAACTCTTCTTTAGCCATTAATATTCTAATAAATGTAATAACAATAATAAATAGGAATTAAATAGTAATTGTAATATCATGTGTAGTGTTTTCTAATATTGTTTCCTGTGCGTGCAAAATCATATCTTCCCGAGCTAAAACATTGTAATGTAACGTGTTAATCTGGAGTAACCCGCCAGGTAAGTATGTTTCTGTATCTGTTTGTAAATAATAAGATCAACCCTAGGAAGTAATATTTGTACAGCGCCCTGAGGTGATTTTTCACAAAAATGGCACTATGGAAATCATCCAATTATTATTATTAGTAAGTTCTACCTCCAAACACTTATATTATCACTTGGCATTATGATGACACACTGCACTTTTTCATATCGTCTTCATGGTCACTGAGGTGTGCTATGGGCGCAATGAAATATAATTTCTGAACTTTTATACTTCGCGTATTGTATACACATATTTAAACATGAGCAAAATAACATCTTCGCGAGTATGGATGAGGTGGTTCGTCCGAATGAAAATTATGGACGCACCGAGGCGTATGCAGCTAAAATTCAAACATTGTCATGTTTAATTTTTTTAAATAATTTAAAACATTTTACAAAAAACATAAGGAAAAAAGTCCAGATAAACTACTTTTTAGTAGTTTGTCTAGCCGAAGCTTGTTATTCAAAACCTTATACTAAATTTACAGTTAAGGCTAAATTACAAAATATTTATCTATATAAAATAAAAACAATTAAAATATTTGACTTGTAGTGGCTTCCATGGACGTCTTTGCATAGTTTTTTGAAGTTTTAGGATGATTACATATAATACCGACTACAATTAGAGTTTAACACAATTAAAAAAATTCAATGAAAAAAAAACACACACCCCATATACGGTTAATTACCAAAAACTCAATTGCCAAGAGGTTAACAGAAAAAAATTATGTAAATGTGTCTCGCACCAACTTAACAGTGACAGAATTATCCTTGAAGATCAAAAGGAAAAATATGATATTTAAAAACCAGCAATTAAATATCATATTGTAGTTTGCTAACTCAAGCAATATTACAAACGATTTATATGTAAATTCTACAAGGAAGGAAAATATATAAGGTTTCAATAGACAAAAATCTTCAAACTGTAATCTTTTAAATTCTATGTTAAATACTTAAATAATTAAATACTTGTTTGAAAACCAGTGAAGGTAATTTTCAATGTTTTACCTAAAATTACAGTAAGTAATTCATATAGAATTTAAAAGATTACAGTATGAGAATTTTTGTCTTTTGAAACCTTATACATTTTCATGACTACCTATATAAAATTTACAGAAAAATCATTTTTAGTAGGTATTGCTTGCGTTAGTAGACTACAAGTGTGTATTTTTGGGTGCTTTCCATTCATTAATAAGTAAAATAATAGCATATGTAATATTTTGCAGGTGATACTTCTTCAAATATATCGCTTGTACGTAGTACATTCCGAAACCAAAAAAGCCAAAAATGATAAAGAAGCCAAGAGAATAGAGAATAAACGCAACACTGAGGCAAAAAGTGGCAGCCACAGCCGGGCAATGAAGTCAAGGCAAAAAGTCAACAACGACAGTCGTGATATGGACATTGAGAACATCGCAATAATTTCCAACCCAACGGATATTCACAGGCTAAATAAAAAAAAAAACATAAAACTAAAGTAAGTTTAGCACTACTTAAGTGCAATCTCTTTATGATAGTGTGATACAAATAATGCATGGCAGTGAGGCATGGAACTGGCAGAGGAAGGATGAAAGTAGACTGAATGCTGTAGAAATGAGATCTCTGAGACGTATGCGTGTAAAACTTTATATGACTGTTAAAAATGAGGAGATCCTGAAAGAATGCAAGGCTGGTGTAAGCGTAATTGTTAAGATTAAGAAAGAGGGGCTAAGATTGTTTTTTGGGCATGTAGAGCAGATGAACGAGAAAGGAGGGTAAGAAGAATATATGATGTAGAAGAAGTCGGGGACGCCTGAGCAAGACACGGCATGATCAAGTGAATCAAATACTTGAGCCGGGTCATGTCAAGTTAGGAATAACATAAGAGTATGTATGAGACGATATCGTCTATATTAATGAGAATGAAGCAAGAATGCAATCAAAGCAATTAGGGAAATGTCCAAACTAAAATGTGTCAAAGATTTTTAGGGATGGTTAAATATTTAGAGTCATTTATTAAAAATTTGTCAAACGAAACGGAAAACTTTAGAAATCTTCTTAAGAAAGATTCAGTGTAGTCATGGGGTGCAAACCATGATCTGTCGTTTAAACGTCTACAAGATATAATTTGTACAGCCCCAGTCCTAGCACATTATAATATTAACAAATCAATTATTCTTTCAGTCAATGCTAGTCAGTCGGCAGTAGGAGCAGTCATATTGCAAGAAAACAAACCTTTAGCTTTTGGGTCAAAGTCACTAACGTCATGTCAGCAGGATTATCCTCAGATCGTAAAAGAACTGTATGCAATTCTTTTTGGATGTCAAAAGTTTCATCAGTACTTGTACGGACAACTTGTACAGGTAGAAACCGATCATAAACCTCTAGTCAGTCTTTTCAAAAAATCACTTTCGGATGTACCTATAAGGTTACAGGGAATGATGATATCATTACAAAAATATAACTTAAATGTCACTTACGTACCAGAAAAATATATGTATATTGCAGACACATTATTCCGTGCACCTTTACCAGACACAAAGATATCTGACATAAAAAAATAAATTCAGGTACATGTCAATTTACTTATTTCTAGTCTAGCAGTCTCTAATGATAAGTTAGAAGTAATCAAAATAGCTACTAATCAAGATCAAACATTAGGATGTGTAACAACTTATTATTTAAACGGTTGCCCTACAACTAAAAATAAATGTGAACCGTAGACAAAATCTTACTGGAATATGCAAGGTGAAATACACGCAGTCAATGACTTTGTATTTAAAGGTTCTACTCTAGTCATTCCTAATGTATTACGTCCAACCATGATAAACAAAATTCATGCGAGTCATCAAGCCATCTCAAAGTCAAAATATTTAGCTAGGAATGTTATTTGTTGGCCAAATGTGAATACGGAAGAAAGTAGATAAATGCAGTATTTGCAATAAATTTAAGTTGAGTAACAGCAAAGAACCGCTTACACCATATTCAACAACTACATTTCCTTGGGAAAGGGTAGGGGTAGATTTGCTTCAATGTAATAATTCAATGTATTTAGTTATTATAGATTATTATTTTAAATATTTAGAACTAGTTTCTTTAAAACCAGGGTATACAGCAAACTTTATCTTAACAAATGGATTGCAATCATTGGAGCATAGACGTCAGGTGGGAATGCTGTCCTTGTTTTACCAGTATTTTAATGGAAGATGCTCTAGGAACTAGCGTCATTAATCCCTTCGGCACCGGGAAAGTCAGGAAACACGCCAAACACGTGCCCAAAATTTGCATACAGTCGACATTTGTCACATGAGAATGGGTCGTTTTTACGACTCGTTCCTGTGTTCAACAGCTCGGCTGTGGAATGATCTGCCGGCCTCTGTGTTTCCTCCATCCTACAACATGGGTATCTTCAAGACCCAAGTTCACTCCTTCCTATCCTCTAAAAGACCCTCCACACAACATCCCCAAAGATGATATAGGCCTTGAGGGAAATTATTTCCCTCAGGGTCTCCTGTATGGTGTTTCCGTAAAAAAACCCATACAACTGGTCAGTGACAACGACCACCATTCGCTTCAGCTTATTTCAAAAATTTTATATACGAATGGGACATGAAACATGTTACCACCGGTCCAAACTACCCGTCAAACTGAAAGTGTGGTAAAAATGGTGAAAAACAAAAAAAAAATGCCTCGAGTCAAAAACAGATCCCTACATAGCACTGTTACTTTATAGAAAGACTCCAAAAGATAATTTACCATCATCGTCACAGCTACTTATGTCAAGGCAACTTAAAGTCAACATTCCAATTAAATCAAGTCAACTAAAACCTGAAACAGTTAGTTTCCAAGTATACCGAGACGGTATGAGGAAAAACCAAAATCGAATGAGGAAATTCTATAACTCTCACAAAGAGTTATCAAAATTAAAAGTAGAAGATTCAATTTTGTCCGAAAAGACCCCGCAAAGTCATTGGAGTCCTGCAACTATCACAGAAAGTCTTCCTAACTGTCCGCGATCATATATAATAAAAACTTTTGATGTTGTCACATATTGTAGGAATAGGAAACATATAAGAATAGACAAGTCTAAATTAAATAATTACATGCCACGAAATTCAGAACCCTACCAAAGCCTTTAAACACGAAAAGAGAAAATTGACTTTTTACAGCTACCAACTTCATCCAACACCTCGAATAAAAATTTGGTCCCGGTGTCTGTGACGAGTGAGACAGGCATCCGAAACCAAAAACATTCGGGAAGAGTGATCAAAAAACCAAAAAGGTTTACTTTTTCAGAATTTGATTAATATTATTTGTATAATTTCTTCAAAAGATTGATATTCACTTTGTGGCGTCATTATTAATTATTAATAAATTAATTAAAAAATTACTTTGTAATTACCACTTTATTAATATAAACATATAAATATGTTTTGAAAGCGAAACTTTCCTCATCAGGAATATTAGTGTTCTGTATATTCCTGAAGCTTTCGAAACATGTTGATATGTATATATTAATAAAGTGGTGATTACAAAGTAATTTTTTAATTCATTTTTTAATATTATTTGTCTTTAAAATATGTACAATCAATTCTCAATTTTGACTTTGGTTATTTACATCGGTTATGAAATCCTCCATTGACATATTATTGATCTGCCTCGTGTTAAAGAAGTTGTGCCTTTCTATGTTAAGGTTCTTTTTAGGTGCGCAGTGCTTTTCAAATAAGCGTAGAACCTCTTCATGTTTGATAGACTTTAAATTTACACTGAACGAATTGAATATATCCGTACCTTTTCTTCCCATTTGGTATAAAAGTTTGACTACCTTTTTATAGTCAAATTCGATATATTTCAAATGCTGTCCTTTCCAATCTGCTGGTTTAAATTCATCGACTATTCTTGATCAACTGTAAAATGAGAAAGTCGTTTGATTACTGAGATTTAGTTTTATTCACTTTCTTTAACACAGGACCTTTATTATGTGATTGTTCACTGTACAGAGCTTGTTGAGAGACCGGCTCTATAAATAATTATATTATCGACATATCATAGACATTGATTGATAGACAATTGATAGATAATATAACGGAGTGTATGCCGAGACAGAATTGTGTGGCAGTCTATCCTCTCTGCCTACTCCTGCCGAGAAATGCCGTGACAGTTAGTTAGCCAGTTACAAATATCAAATAGAATTAAGCATGAAAATAAGTTATAATACATTAAAAAGCATGGTCTTGTGATGTATCCGGAAAGAATTCTGTAAATAAACCAATGCTGATTACTGGTCCATTGTCAAGTTAAAAACTATAGCTATGTAGTTGTAAGTATCCTACAAAAGTTATAAATGTATTACATTACATATACCTACAACCTACATATTACATATGATATGTAATGTAATGAAATTCTTATCAAACTTAAAATGATTGGTTTGGTTTAAAAAGTATTTTCCTTCTGTTTCAAATCAGGGCTTTTATAATGACAAACAATGATGATATTCGTGACCTCAGCCTCCTCAAAACCTGGAGAGAAAATGAAAAAAAATCAGGGAATGATAGCAGGTAAACGTAATTTTTTTTTACTATTGTATGAAGCTATAACTTTGTGGTTATTAATTACAATCAAATGAAACAATCAAACTTTGTTTTAACCACATTTATTTTTCACACCTACCGATTTTGGAACATATTACATAAACATATATTAATATTACATAATTATGGCAGAACATACGAGTATATAATAAGTGTTATAGTGGGAGTGGGGGCATGACTAGGAATTAGTAAAGAGTGGGGAGAGGGTGAAAGGAAACATATTTAAAATGGGGCTTTAAGACAGGTTTTTTTGATTGTTAATAATAGACTCATTTTTATTAAGGGATTTTTTAATTTCCAAGACTTCTAAATTATCTAAGCGTTTACCTTTACTATTAATGCGAAGAATATTAAAAAATAAGAAAAATAAATTTGGTTAAAACAAAGTTTGATTATTTCAATATATCTAGTATTGCTTAATTAATTAAAAAAAAAAACACTACACTATTTTTATTTGACTACAGAAAAAAAGGTACAAGAAACAGCAGAAAAGATACCGGATACTCCACCGCTAGTTCACAGGTCTCGGTGTCGAGGGCCAAAAATAAATCTAACAATCAATCACAATCCGGAAAAGGCAAAAGCTTGGATAAAGAAAGGAATGATGGAAGTCCACAAAAGGGTTCCAAGAACCGTACTGACAAATCGTCCTCAAGTAAGAAAACAAGCAAAAATTTGAAGCTATCGAATAATTCGAGGGATGAGATTTACTCGTACAACAGCGATATTGAAACTCTCAGCAACAACGGATCGGAGGAAAGCAAACACGAGCAGAGGAGGAGGAAGAATAATTCTATCACCGAAAATGATTCATCCGACATCAGTGAATGACATTTTTGGTGCAAGATTTTGTTTTACTGGATTTTATTCTTGGTGGTATGTGTAAGCATCTTTTTCCTGTTTTCATCAAATTTATTTGATCCATTGAAAAACTAGATTCCATGTTACAACTACTGGAAATGGAAATAAAAAACATAGCCAAACAAAATGTATATGTGGTCGCTTTAAGGTGAGGAACTAGGAGATTATTGGAAGGAAATCTTATTATCTTTATCACAATTATCTTTCAAAGGTTCAAGGGAAGGCAAACTCTAAAGTCCAGATCATATGGCATAGAAAGCTGATTGGAATCTGATTTACATTATGTCATGAAATGGAAAAAAATATATTATGCCGAGGGGTAGCATTAGACACACCCAGCTCAGTCTGGGTAAGGAGATCATAAATGGAACCGATTTTTTTTGTGGCAACAAAGCGACAGCTCCGAGCGCTGTGTTTTGGTTGCTCCTTGCAAAAAATGAAGAAATAAGGTACTGTGGGCAATTCTTTCAATAGTATGCAAAAAAGAGCTATTGCAAATTGAAATGCTTTTCGGCAGTTATACTGCTATGCCATCACGCCCCATGAAAAGAGAATGAACATTATTTTCTGAGGGAAGATATCATGCTGAGATTGAAATTATAATTACTAATTAATGTATTTATAGCAGATGTGGTAAATACATATAAAAAATATAAATGTTGATTGGATATTTATGTTAGTATGGATAGGTTCCATTTAAGTCATAAAATTGAATACAGAATATGTGTTTTTCAAATACTGAACTACTTTCTGAAGGATATAAATTTAGACCGTATTGACCATTAATATTATCATAATATCCGTATTGATAATTGGTTTGATCATGAATACTCTTAATTTCTTTCATGTTTATATTGAACAACCATTATTGAGCTTAGAGTCACCCAAATTAAGTTAAAATTTTGCCAAAACTAAAAGAATACATGTTTTAAATACGAAACAACACCGAAAAATAAAAAGAATTTCATACTAATCCAAAAACAAAACGCTCACGTGACGTCAGATGTTCCAAATGCAATGGTACCAAGATAACACGATGTTTCGATGAGCTGATTTTTTATTCACTTTTAAATAACGATTTATAAATTCTAAGTATAATTATATATAATGAGTGTTATATATTCAGAATCGGTGTTTGGTGATCGATATGAATATATATATTTTAAAAACATTACGTTTTTCACTGGTGTTCCTTATCGCATGTTTCAAAATTAGAAATAACAAAAAAATATTGAGTGTAGTGCAATAGGATATATGATATTGGATTTAAAATAGACTGAACATCCTGGTGGAAGCACCTTCAATAACGGTACAGATGTTTGGAGCATACCTCATTGTTTGGAGAAGCTCCGTCTAAAGTAAAAGTTGTTATTTTTTAAATAATATTATTTTTGAATGTGACCAAGCCTCCCTAAAAAAAAAAAATTAGGTTAGAACCGCCATAAGTTAAAATCAATGTAAATTAAGTCAAGAAAGTATGAGTATAATTATTTATTTTTAAATAATTTTAAAACTTTCATATTATTACAGTAACATTATTGCTATGTATCTCTCTACACTGTATAAGTGAGACAATATTGTTAGGTATCACTATTTTTGTATTATCAAACATAAAAAGTATATGATTATTTAAGTTTATTAAAAAAATCTAGTATATTTAAGTACTTGCTACAATAATTCACTTTATGTACCGAAAAAAAATTGAGTTAATAAGGCACTAACTTGCTTTTTTACTTTATAAACCACTGTACACTTACATTATAATATTATACATGTCTTTTAGTTATGGTTAAATTTAATTACAATACTCAACGTAACTTGAGTAGTGGTGAAGCAAAAAATAATGAAATTAACCATACCCCTCGCCCTTCATGGTAGAGGGGTAAAGTCCTCAACTACAAATCCGGAGGTCGCGGCTTCGAATCCCGGCGTGCTCAAGTAAATTTTATTAAATTAAATTGTGTTCTTTCACATTTAATTCACATAAAATAATATATAGTATACTTGCGGCACATTCCAGAGTGGTAGATACTCTCAGTATCACCCTGGTGAAAGACCTCCATTCAGAATTGACACGTTGCTTGAAATTACTTTAGCCAGGCTTGATGACCAGATCTGAATAGCCAGGCTTTTTCCACCTTCCTCTTACCCGTCTCCTTCCCTCTCGATACCCCTAAGCCTCACAACAAACCGCAACTAGAAATGCCATAGTCTCACTGGCTCCGGTTAGCGGGAAGCTGTTGGAACTCTTGTGCGGTATTCACATAAAAAAATCACGTCTTTCATCATCTTAGGCTTAGTTGTTTGAACTCTCGTCATATTGAACATCGTCATAAATTGATATTCAGCACAATTTTGTATTATTTGACATTTATTTATCAGTTCAATCAATGAACCTGTTAAAATAATGAACCCTGTTGAAAGCCGATATCAGACTTTGGTCAAGATTTGTTCACAATTATACTTGATGATTGACATGCAACCAATAGGCCGAGAATCGGCGGTAAATGATTACCGGATAAGCAACCATAAAAAAAATTCTAAATGGCACTAATGGTCGATTTGTGACAGTGTCAAATGTGAGAAAGTTTTTTTTTCGATTTTAAAACATAAAAATAATATACACATACATACCTATATTTCCACTGCCGGATAAATAATTTCTGATCAACATTATTGTCGGAGTAACATGTTATCTGAAAATGGTATTATTTGAAAACAATAATACATATTGTATTTTATCGACATTCATCCATTTTCCAACTGCTTTTGTCGAGTCTGAAATTTTACAACCTTGTTTCTACCCTTTGACTGTTGAGTAACTGACAGAATAAATTACTGCACCGCGGTATATACTATCTGTACACAGTTTACATGAGAACGACCATAGACATAATATTGAATATAACTTTAATTTAAAGTAAATCAAATTTGAAAATATTATTATTAAGTTCTACAAGTATTTCAATTTTTGTATTACTGTGACAGCTTTTTCGGTGTTTAGAGCCATTGTCTAACTGTGGTTATGTATTAACATTTTCAGTAAAACCCGATTTACTTATAAATCAACTGCGACAATTAAATTTCTTTATTCCGTGAAGTATTTATAGTTGATATCTGTTTTATGAAATTCACGTCATTATAAAACAATGAAGAAAAACCTGCCACCGTTAAAAGTCTTTTTAAATGTTTATAATAATCATGAGATAACTATAAATATTTGTATTTAAGTACTACTATTCATACTGTGTTGAGATATACATTATCATCAGTGTCAGTAAATGTCAGTCATAAGCATAGAATAAAGAGTTACTCCTACAGAGCAACTCTCATGTGTTTATGAACTCTTCAACTTATATGTTTAGTGTAATAGTAATTGAGAAAAATGTGCAAATATGCACAGTAAATGTGTAATTAGAATAAGAAAAACATGCAGAAAAAAAGTAATTATTCATTATTCTATTAAATTAAATTTAATCTGATTTATTTTTCAATAACAGGTACATTGATGAATTCAATTACGGTTATTGTATACAATATGTATTATATAAATACACCTACATTTTATTAAACTGTACAATAAAAAATGAATTCATTTTGAAATAACCATATGAAAATGTGAATAAAATAATAAAGAAAAGTCTATGAAAAATTGTTTAATTATATTTATTTATTTATTGTGTTATATATATATACGCCATATCGCAAAATTTTACATTAAATACAGATACCCAACGCATTATGTAAAAAATAATTTCACATATAAAACAAACATGGTTGTTCTAATTTTAACAAAAGTTAATACCACCCAACACAAACAATACTTCTGAAAGAAAACCAAAAGCAGGTAAAAAATTGTTAAAATATTTAATGCCAGGTTTACATCCAGCCCACTTCCGTGGCAGTGAGCAGAGAAGCGAGCAAGTGAAGTGAATAAATCAACAGGATTTACTAACGTTGATAAAAAACGGGAAACAGTATTATAAAGAATTATAAGCAAGGTAGGAAAAAGCAAATACATTGTGCAAACATGATAAATGGGAGGATCATATCTAAAGTGGTTCAATTTCAAAAATATGTATTCTTATATTATTGGTGATATCTAGTTTAAAACATCTAAAACTATCTTGGTAACAAAGATTTACACCATTTTAGCATATATATTTGCACCTAGATGGTATTATATGTTGTCGTGCTCTGAGTATATGTATGAAAAGAAAAATCTTTAGGTCACATTATATCAAAATCAACTGTGATGGAGTTAGTTCACTTTAGAATTGTGCCTCCCAAATATTTATACTACAACAAAGGACAATTTATTGAGCCTGTATAATCAAATATCATGCATGTACATATTCTATTTAAAATTAAAGAAAAAACAAAAACCTTTAATTATTATAACCCACATCATAGGTTTATCCATTTTTAACGCAAAATTTAATACATATTCATTTTTTTTCAAAGTAAAAAGTCGAAGAACATAAAAAAACGTGACTAACCTTACCAGTTGTCAAAAACAAACCACTAATCCAAAATGGCTGATAATGCTAACATATGATAAACATATGTGTACCAACATAACATAAAAAAAATCGATAATCGAATGTACACAGCCCGCGAAAATTCAAAATTCACCTTTTCTTTTGAACACACGTCACGTGTACATATATACACTTTTGAGCGTTTTTAATTTTTAAATAAATATAATGTTATGGGTTTGACAACAACGCCATTTGATTATTAACGAAAATTTCACAGGAGTAATTCTAAAGTGGAATGGAGAAAATTTCATGTAAGGAATCATTTGGAATTCAAGGGATAGCTTGACCCATCAGAATAAAATACTGTTGTTTTAATTTATTACAGATTTTTACTGTATTTTCATTCCCGGTGCATTGTAAACCTTTCTAATGTAGAAAACACACTGTATTTACCTAATTTATGGTTACCTAATATGTGAATATGGCTAGAATGGATTAGCTAATAATCAATCAGAGTCCAATAATAATAATAATAATAATTGGATTGTGTAATGTTTTTGTAAAAAATTACCTTAAGGGGAACGGCTGTGCGGCTTGTTTCATATAAAACTGAATTTTGGATTTGAGGCAAAAATTCTCACCCAAACCGAATGATTTTTTTTTAATCAAAAGGTATAGCAAATATCTAGTACGGGTTAGAAGTATTTTATTTATTTATGTTTTCAATTATCAAATATAAGCCATTAAAGAAATAAATTTTTCACGATTTTAGGGACAACTTTGACAATTATTTGGAGGTTAATTGAGATAAAATTTTTTTTTTTTAAATTACCCCTTCCACTATGAAAATATAATGATATATAAAATTAAAAATTAAAAAAGTCTTAAAATCAGCATTATGATGGACTTAAATTTAAATTTAAAATGACTGATTTACGTTGGAACACAAATTTGCCATACATAATTTAAAACATCGACCCGAAAAAATGTTTTTTTAAAGATGTAAAAAAAAAATAATTTATTTTATTTTATATAATCATGTTTACATTGCAAATATGACAAATTAAACAAAACTATCGTTAACCCGCAAATAATTTCCGAAGTTGCCTCTAAAATCATGAAAAATTGATTTCTTTAATGGCCTATATTTCATAACTTAACACATAAAAAATAAAAAACTTCTAATCCGTACTAGATATTTACTATACCTTTAATTTAAAGAAAAGATCGTTCAGTTTGGGTGGGTATTTTGGCCTCAAATACAAAATTAAGTTTTGTATGAAACAGGCCGCGCAGCCGTTCCTCGGGCGCTGATGTGCATAGTTACATTATGCATAACATTAGAGAATGTATGAGACGTTGTATGATTGTGAATGAAACAAGAAATGTATGCCAAGATCGAGTTGTTTGGCGGTCCGTCCTCTCTGCCTACCCCTACGGTGAAACAGCGTGATGGTTAGTTAGTTAATAATATACAATGATTTATGACTCTTCATTGAGTAAAAAGTGGTAGAGAAATAAAGAAACTGACACCAATCATTAAATTATGTGAATAATTATTAATATAACAAAAAAATATGCAACATGTGTACAGGAATACCTTAGTAAACCTATCTGCTTATTAATATTTTACTATGATTTCCCAAAAATTTTAAAGTACATGAATTAATTTAAATGCTACTGCGCCGTTATTTTCATTGACCCTTATTGTAGTGAGTGATAGGATCTGCCTGGGGGGCTGTAATGTCCATGGAGTGGTTTACAGTTAGCGAAAGTGCAATATTAACAGCCGCCCCATCGGTAGCGAGTGCTGACGGGTTAACAAAGGTATTGGAAACTTCATTAATAGAGGCAAAAATAACAAAGGGATGTTGGGGTTGGGAAGGTTGCATCAGCAAAGAAGGAAGCAATGTGAAATTATTATAATAAAAAAAAATAAATCATCTCGTCCTATTAGATGTAAAAGTCACTATGTGTTATACAGCTAGAATAGCACTTAATGAGTTTTACCTCTGAGGGATTATGTTATAATAATACATAATTCTTTTCCATTACAAAATCCATTTTACTGATAACAATCTCCTAAATGCTTGATTTTAGAGATTTTTTCAAACACACCCTTTTTTCAAAATTAGAATTTTCTTCGAAAACTGTGCATTGTTTTGCTGGATCTCAGAAAAAAAGCTAAAAATAAGTAGTTTATGATTACTTTCATAATTAAAAGATTAAAATACATATATTTTTAATAAAACCTCAATAAATGAGATATTTCTGTTTTAGGACATGTTAAATACAGGTAATGAAATAAAGTCATTACTGAAAGTTGTGTTTTCAAAGCTTAAAATTTTATTCACATTAAAACTTGTTTTTACGTTTTCTTACATTCCCCTACAGACGTGACAACGTCAGTTTCTTCAGATTTTAAGTTGCAGAGTTCGTTTTCCAGTTTCAGAGCCTGGAAGGGAAAGAAAAAGCATTGTAAATAACAAATTGATAAAATACATAAAATATTACGGATCCGGTTATTATGTACATACAATGTATCTTAATTGTTATTGTGTTTAATTGGTAGAACTCTTAAACTTTTAAATAAAATTTGAAGTAAATCAAATTTATTAATTTATTATTAGGATCTGCAAGTTTTTTTGTTTTTAATAATTGTTACAGCTGTTTCGGCGTTCAAAACCGTTTTCAAACTGTGGTTAGGCCACATTGCGACCACTTACTTATATGATTTTATTTACTCCCACCCCATTTTAATTTGGACAGTGTTTAAAATGATTTATTACCGGTAAAACTGATATAAAATGGTATGTACCTCACAGAATAGAGAATTTTTAATTATCGTGATTATTTTCAAAGTAGGTATACCCGTTTTGCCGGTAATAAATAATTTTAAACACCATCCAAATTAAAATTGGGTGGGAGTAAATAAAATCAGATAAGCATCAATGTGGCCTAACTAAAATATTTCTGTTTTTAAAAGTAAAAGGAAAAAGTTATAATGCATTAGAGGACGCATGCAGAGGAAAGGTGCTCAATAGCATAAAGATAGGGGAATAACAACTGCTATGCTCGGTCCATTCAAATTCATTCAATTGAAGTTTTATAATATGTAAGCTAATTCAAAGCAAATTATTCTATTCAACTCCATCAACCACGCTACGCTTATAATTTTTTGGAAGGGTGCATTCTAAGTTTACTGTAATATGTGAAACCGTGATATAATATACATAGGTACATAATATGTACTATCTTATATAAACATTTGGATGTATACAGTGGCGTGCATAGAGTTTTTAATCGGGGTAGGCAGTAAGAAAAACAGTGAATTAAGTGATTTTTTCCTTTTTTTTCACGGTAACTCCACACAGGAGGCCCTGAGGGAAATAATTTCCCTCAAGGCCTATGTCATCTTTGGGGATGCTGTGTGGAGGGTCTTTTAGAGTATAGGAAGGAGTAAACCTGGGTATTGAAGAGACCTTTGTTGCAGGGGCATGCGCGGCGCTGTGATTCATAGCTAACATGAATTTTTGAGTACCTATAGATTGATTTCTTACAATGCTTTTATAACAAGTAAATTTTATTTAATTAATTCAGATTTGAAACGTTGCTTGAAATGGATTTTAGCCGTGTTTGGTGACCAGATCTGGATAGCCAGGTATGTCCCCACCTTCCTCTTCCTCTTCTCCTTCCCCTCCCCAATACCTTCAGCCTCACAACATTCCCCAATCGGGGATGCCATAGTCTCACTGGCTCCAGACGGTTGGGAGCAGTTGAGACTCTTGTGCGGTATTCATGAAAAAAAAAAATAATTTTTAGAATTATTTAGGTAGGCAGTGCCTATATGGAATGCACACCTCTGGATGTATATAGTATGTAATGCTTGTATACATGTTTCTTTGTTACCAATTAACTTAAAATTTATTATTTTTAAATTTAAACAATAAAAAAGTTACCATACAAAGCTCCACATGCAGGTTCTACCATTTATCTTAATTTTAAAAACATAATTATTTTTAATTTTTTTGGTAAAAGCGGAAATTTTATTTCACGACAATGTCTATATTATGTAATGCACTACTATTTAATCTTTTCATCTTTTGATCGCCCTCTTCTATTGAAGGTTAGCTACCATCGAAAGGACTCTGAAGAACTGCACAAGTTTCAAAGTCATGTGGTGCAGTTACTTTCTTTACCAATTTTTTCACAATTCCTCCCCTGGATTATCAGTTGTGTAAATTTTGTATGTCAAATTCAAACTCAACTAAGATACGGGGTTGAATTAAAGCAATTTTTTTTTTATAGGAACAATGTGGTATACTTCAACTTGACCTCCAAAGTCACTGGAGGTCGCAAAAGGTTAAATAAAAAATTTAAAAAAAAAAAAACAACAGAAAGTAAACGTACTAGGAAAAAAAATGAAACACCACCTTCGTTCGGCTTCAGTTACAAGATATTCAAATTTCGAGCTCCGTTTTATGTTCCATCAGTGGTAAAATTTTATAAATATTTCATGTAAATTAATAATATCCAGTTAGCAAAATAGTGAAGATATTAATACAATAATACACATTAAGCTATGCTTTAGTCTTGACAGAGGTATCAGAAATTTTATATCCGCCAGGCGCTGTTTGGGTCAGGGTCGAACCTGCATACAGAGCGGATAAATGAAGAAAGGAGTGAAAGGAAAATATGTTACGTGATAGTGAATAGTCTGTATACATAATGTATTATACATGCGATATATACAGCAAGGGAGTCTCAACTCCCCCGAGTCAGTGGGACTATGGCATCCCCAATCAGAGAATATGTGTTGAGGCTAAAGAGAGTGGGGAGAAGAACAAGATGGGGGAGAGGAAGGTTGGACAGTACCTGGTTATTCAGATCTGTTATTAATCTATTCAGTCACTAAACACAGCTAAAGTGATTTCAAGCAGTGTTTCGATACTAGAAGGTGGTATTTCGCCAGGGCGATACTAAGAGTATCTACCACTCTGTTATTCTTCGGACCCAATGGAATGATGGTGTTAGTAAAGAATGATCAGTGCCATACACCTGGTAGACAGGTGTGAGGAAACGATAGGTTAAATCACTATTATGTAACTTTAATTGAGAATTTACATACATTACACAAATAATATAAATGTAAATATAATACAAGAAAAACAAGAATCTCCACTTTGCAAATGCAAATTGTTAACTCTAACCAACACAGATACACGTGCTTTTTGCACATCAAAGGGTCCACCCCAATTTCCGTTAAATCCCAATGTTGCAATTCCCATCGAACAACCCCTCTCGGTTGCAGTCACTCTCAAATAACCTTGAATACTAAATACGTTGGGATTAAATGGAGCGCTGCAATGTTCGAATCCCTTCAAATGACATTAAGCTTCTGCAGAAAGCTACCTACTAAAAGCAACCTTGTACTGTGAAATACATATACATACCTTATAGATGGTACAAAATGTTGTTTTGTGTACAACGTTATACATATGCACAAGCACAATAGTATTTGGGGCATGTATTCAAGGACCGGTAAAATTTCACAGAGGGTATTGAAATATGAGGTACTCTCTCTATGGAAATAGGATAAACCAATACCAGTATACAAAACATAAAATAGTCCCTGGGGCAGTCGTGATTCATGGTTCACCCTCCTATGTTGACCGACGATTTGCTCAGTAAGCGTCTCTCAACATCGTGCTTTTAACTGGTGGGGTTATAAAAAAAAACAAACCAAGAGCGATGAGTTACATTTGTACATACTGTTCGCAGATGTACATGTACATCAAATACGTATGAGCTTAATGGAGAGAAGAATACTGAAGGAAAAACACTAGTTTAAGTAATACGAGTATGTATAACAGAGTGAGGTTGCCATAATGAAATATTTATCAATACATTACCTTCAAAATAGCTGAGTTTGACATGTGTTCAGCGGGGCCATTTTGGATGAAATGTGCCAGAAGATTACCTTCTTTCCCAACTATTAATGCTCCTCCGTTCTGTAGACCATCACCTTTCAAATCACCACCCAAACCTGCAAAGAAAAACAATGAAATTTCTCTAAGACAAAAGGATGTAAAAATAAGTAAGAAATCCATACAATAAATTGTAAGTAAATGAAGGTAAAAAAAGAATGACAAAACTTTGTCACGTGATATGACAATCTGGTAGAAAATAACACAAAAATTATCAATTTGAACTAAAAGATAAGTAAAATTTCATTATTTGTCATATATTGCATGTACCTACATATTTTATCTACTTTAATTAGCCATGTTCACACTTCAAGTGCAACAACTACCTTGAAGTTAGACTAGGTATTTTATAAAAGTGTCTCCATAGAGTAAGAGAGCTAGATATATATGTAAGCATCTGAAAATGCCAAATTTTCACAAGGTATCTTTTAAAATAAAGATATTTTCCATTAATATTGATCCACAACCTTAATTTTTCAATCAGTGGCGATCACAAGTGTAGACTTTCTGGATATAATTTTTTTTGTTAGTTTAGGTAAATGGAGGTTCCTTGTTAGCAGCTTTATAAATGTAGCATTATTATTGATGACATACATGCATATAATAATAATAATTGGATGATTTGTATAGCGCCGTTTTTGTGAAAAGTCACCTCAAGGGCGCCTCAATCATCTCATATATCTAAAGGCATAAATAACAATAATAATTATGGTGGTTACTTAGTTTTCTGGACTTGCTCACAGCCTCTCGTGACTCCTTCCAGAGTAAAGCTGAGATTATAGACATGTATGAGAACCGCTTGAAGCCCAAAATGGAATAGGTTTTCTTCTCGCTGGCAATGTAGAGATCTGAAAATAATTGACAGATTGATTAATTTAAATATTTATGTATAGGCTGGTGGAGAATTCGGTTCAAACAGTAATACATCGGCTAACAAAGCTGAAATGCTCTCAAAAATTTAATGTTATGGGAAACTACATCATGAGAAGTCTATATAACAAACGCAGGGAATGGTATTGGATACATACAGTATAAAATAAAATGTTTTCTTTCTTTAGTCATTCATGACTGAGACTTCTACGCCGAAGAACTAGGAACTCCTTGACTCAGCACAATCATGTGATCTATGAAGAGCTATGGAAACTGGCATTCTGGATATGGCAAACGTCTTTTATTACAACATAATTGTTTTTCTGTCTCTTACGGTAGTAGCAAAAGAAATTTGTAAAAAAAAAATTATATTTTTCTGTAAGATTAAAGGATATTTACCGCCATCGAAAAACTTTCCATTGGTGAATTCCTCTTTACCAATGTCGTCCACACCAACTCCTATAAGCTTTATATTATGTTTCTTCAGGATGGGAGCAATCTCTGATATCTAAAATAAAATGTACTTCCTTTAGATACATATTGTATAAAATGCACTTATGATTAAATTATAAGACAACATTTCGGAAAACAAGTCACTCTCCCTACGGGTAAAGTGAAGTACAGATTTGTGTAAATTGCTCTACAATACCCAAAGTTTGAAAAAGTTAATATTAACAAATCCTAAATGAAACACGAAACCGACAAAAAACCACAGAAAATAAAATGATATCGATGAAGATGGCATAAAGTGAACTGGTCTCATTAGCTCAGTCAGTAGAGCGGTTGTCCCAGTAAGACAGAGGTCCTGGATTCGATTCCCAGATGTGACTGATACCTTTCAATTTTTGTGGTTTTTTTCAGTTACGTGTTTCATTTAGGATTTGTTAATATTATCTTCTTCAATGATTAAACATGAAAAATAATTTGTGCTAGTGAGTGGTGTGACAGTGTGTACTACAGATTCAGTGAAATTTAACAGTTCTTTGAATACTGGCCAGAAAAATAAAGCAGGCAATGGAATTACATAAAATAAAAAAAATAACATGAGGTACTTTATAAAAGCCGTAGGAAAATAAAAGCAAATGGTAATGAAGAATTAATACATTACTTCTTTGGCCCAAAGACGGCAGAAGGTGCAGCCCCATCGGCGGAAGAAAACGATGACACAATCATCATTTTTCCACAGGTCTCCCAATGTTGTTTCCTGCAAAATAATATTATAAAAGTTAGAAAGAACTTAATTCTATTACATACATTCTTCTTCTTCGGGATACCTAATTCGTTGACAGCGATCCTGCCAAACTTCCGTTCATTAGTTACTTTTCAAAATTTGGTCACCTATCCAACAAGGACTCTATTTTTTTATTAAATTTGTTTGAATATTTTGTTACATTGTATTCTCAATGGACAAGGTGAAGAATTGTTGCTTCAGAACAATCAAACATTATGTAATTACAAACAAAAACAATTTGTTATCCATAGAGACTTGAAAATATCGCATTTGCGATAAAGCAAATTTTTACGCAAAATTTGTCATATTTACGTGAAAAACGCGAATGTTGCAATATTCACACGGGTAAATAACAATGCATTTTTATGTTTTTCAGATGTTTTAAAATAAGAAAGTAATATTACATGTTCTAAATATTTCTTTGTCTACGGTTTTGACAGGCTTGAATAGCCATAGTATGGAATGCAGCTAACTTTATGTCGAAAATGTGGCAAATTGTTTTCTTTTTTAGAACAAAAAAAATATGTAAGTAAACAAAAAAATTTAAAATGTATACATGCTAAATACCAAAAAGGTATCATAATATCACTTTTTTTTTGCAAAATACCACCGCCGCTTTTGCTGAAAAATAAACCAATTTTCAAATAAAATAAATAATAATAGCAACTTCGCCAAAACAATGGGAATTTCGCCAAAAATAATGCGAATTTCACAGAAAAATAATAAAACTTTTCCCAAAAAATAATGCCAAATTTTCAGGTTTCTAGTTATTCAACATGTTTTATGGAGCAGATATCGTAGGTATTCATAACGTACTGGAAATCTATTATGTATCTTTATTTATATCTTCATGCATATAAGATAATACTGTTAAAGCGGATCAAAAGATAACAATAAGATTTGTCATCAACAGTATAGCTGGAACAAAATTAGATGATTTGATTATGTAAACCTTATCATAACATAAAGAAAACGTTTCATCATTCTTTAAAAAGTAACACTTACATAACATAAAAATATTTTTATTTGGAAAATCATAAAGTACAATGACTAATAATATAATTGTTCCCACAAGTAAAGTCGGTTATTAATGGTCAATGTTCATAACGGGGACAGCATTCTTTTTAACAGAGTGAAAAGAAATCATAAACCAACTCAATACCTTTTCGAGCGATTTAATTTTATTTTTGGAAATAGAAAACTAGTTATGTCAATCTACATAAATGTACCTTTATCTACGATGCAATCAATAGTATTTAAGAAAAGGAGCGGGTCACATTGATATTGTGACTCCTCTGCATAATATTAGTTAAATAATATTTATACATATACTCGTATGTGCATAATTAAATTTAATAATTATTTTGGAGCATGCAACTGAATTTGAAGAGATCTTTAATAATTTCTCCGAACGATTGGTTTTCACTTTGTGGCGTCATCATTAATATTTTTATATTAATAAAGTGGTGAATACAAAGTATATTATTTAATTCATTTATGGAAGAGATCTATTTATAAATGCTGTAATATTGCGCCTTTTATCGGAGTTTGGACAAGGTATTTTGGCGCCTAAAGAACTCATTTTAAAATATGCTTCTACATTGAGGTAACACGGTGACAATACTCGATTTGAGTAATAGGACACAACTGAAGAATTGAAAAAAAATTAAACAAACATTTTGGTGTCTTATCTTTTTTATGGTTAAATGTACATTTAGAAGTTTCGTAGTTGAGAAATTCTAGACGGAAAAAGCTGGAAAAATTTCATGATCCCGGGGATCATCCTTTGAGTCTTTAGTAGAACCCGTACGATTCGTAAGATGCTGCGCAATCAAATTTTTGTTTAGATTTTTAACCATTTTTGGTGATTATAAATAAAAATTATACATCGTTTGCGCAAATTTTGCCCCATTTTATAACATATTGCATGGGAGGCCAGTTTACAGGGAAGTTTCTTTACCGACTGCTTTTTATAATGAGGAACATAATTAAAAACTGTGAGAGCTCAGATAAACAGATTGCACAATGATTTAATTGTTACTTTGAACACGGAACTGCTTTTTCATTTAGGATAATTATTCAATTAATCACATACTTATTGTATAAAGTAAACTAATGAGTGGGAGCATGACTTGATTATAAATATACAATGGATGTATTTTTATTTAATTATTTAAGTAAATCAATTTTAATAATGTCATTAATAAGTTCTGCAAGTACTCCATCGTTTATTTATTATTGTGACAGCATTATTTTTATTACAATGATTTTTATTACAATGATTTTTATTACAATGATTTTTATTGCAATGATTTTTATTACAATGATTTTTATTACAATGATTTTTATTACAATGATTTTTTGAAACAATTTTAAAACTGTTGTCCACTTTTATTTTGCTTATTTATTTTTAATTTTTAACCAAACGGTTTCAGCTTATCGTGACCATCTTCAGAGTGGTAAAATTTTTCCTTAAATTACATACAATTATAAATACAATTTTTGGGGTATCAAAGAGGGTAATCTATGATTTTTGCTATATACTGATTATACATACTGTAGGGTTTAAGATATTTTGTTTCTATTAATATTATAACTTTATATACCTACCTGGTTTAAAATCAGATACACTTACAGTATGTAAAATCAGGGTATAGCAATACTGATTAACTTCTGGCGTGCCAGCCTGGCCGATGGGCAATGCAAAATTTGTATCTGTTGAACGCCGCCAGCGTGGCCGATGGGCAAAGCAAAAACATACTTTGTTTTTGTGGGATTTTCGACCATAAAAAATGTTGCTTACTAAATTAAATTACATTAGTTAGCCAACAAAATAATAAATCAGATAGCAATTCCTGCTTTTCGTTTTGTGAAATGCCGGTCATCTGGAATTTAAAACAAAATAGCAACAACTGTCAAGTATTGCATCATTCCTTGACGTGCAGTTTGTTCGGGTTTTATTCGGTGAAATCTTCAAATATGTAAGAAAACAGGTTTTTTTTTTTTATGTATTGTAAGTAATTTATTTAGCTTTATGGAAATATAATAAAACTCCAAGAATATGTTCGTATTTCATTTACATATATATTTTTTTTATATCATTGAGATTTTTTTTTTCTCTGAATACAAGTAGCTTTCTGGAGAAACTACTAATTATAGATATACACAATTTGTATAAATATATAAACACATTATCTGGTTAGACGGAACAATTAACAAAAATATAATTTTTGCAAAAAAAACAAGTAAATTATTACGAAATAGACTGAGCCCAGTGCACGGCGGGCTGTGTGCAGATTTCCCTTCGGCACACAACGGAATCATTAGACCATAGAAGGTTGGCGATCCATCGGTAAATAAAATTTGTATATAATCATAGTTTGCCACCCGTGATACCCTAAACATTGTATTCATACAGCAGTTTAAGGAAAAATTGTACCAGTCTAAAGATGGTGGTGACAGTCAAGTTCAAAAATAAAAAGTGGTAAAAGTTTTATAATTGTTTTAATAAATCATGTTACATAAAAAAAAATGAGTAAGGGTAAATAAAATCAAATAAACAAGTGATCTCAATGTGGCCTAACCACAGCTTAAAAATGGCTTTGAATGCTGAAAAAGTCATCCCCAAAAACTAAAATACTCACATAACTTAATAAAATTATTATTAAATCAGATTTTCGTTAAATTATATTTTATTTTTTAATGAAGTTCTATGAATTAAACACAAAGACAATTAATACATAGTATGTGGTATGATAAGACAAAACATTTCAATGAGATTCTTGCTTGTGTAGTGTTGTATTGTATCGTAGGACTAGTGCGGGGTAAGAGGGGACTGTAGACGGGTGTTCCAAACTAGTTCGAATCAGTTTGAACCACTCTCAGTGTGTACAAATATATTCAAATGTGCCCTCTTTAAAACGATTTCCTGTACTATATACCGATACATCTTTTAATGAATGCTTGTATAAAACAATTTGTTTTAGGTGCATCAATCAAGTGGACAGAATAAAGTTATGAGGCAGACAAATTATGTGCGCCAATATCATAAAAGGTACAAATGTAAGTATCATAAATACATAGGCATGATATTACCGTGATATTCAAAAGCGCACTAGCGACTTTTGTCACAGTAACAGTTTCATCACTGTTTCAAAATCCATTGCAGTATATGGATGTGCGCGCACGTTTGACGTACCATTAGGGTTACTTTTTAGTTCCTTCCGGGTGATGAAACGTCACTGTGTCTACTATATTATAAGGTGTTGAATCGGCAAAATTTCGATTTTAGTTTTGTTTTCTTAAACTATTCAATTTATTCTATATTTTCAGATGATGCCAACAAAAAAAGTTTTCCTTTAAATTCTCCTTTTTTTCAAATAAAAATAATCGAAACTGCACAATGCATCCGGCATAGAAAGTCGAACCTAACTTTGTATTCACTCTCCTGTAAATTGCGCAAAATGCAGATTTGACACCTTATGTTGAGACCGTCGATTTATTTTAATTAGTTTATCCAATACATAAATATATTGTTAACAAACACCTAAAGTATGAACCCTGTGTTTAGTACATTTACAGAGATATTTAAATAATTAAAGTAATGTCAAATCGGTTGACAGCAAGAGCAAGGAAAGGTTGGTCCAGAAGACTGTCTCATTCTTAATATGCATAAATTATTAAAAAAAAAACTTTGAATCACTTTAATTACAATGAATAACAACTTTTACAGTCACCGGAGAAGGAAAATAATGAATTTTAATTAATTTAAAGTTTGGTAAAGTATCAAGTTTTGCATGTTGTTTAGGTTAGTTTTTGAATTATTTCGAAAAAAACCTAATCTAAGTACCCAAAAACCTAATTTATATATAATAAATATATTGTATTATATAAAATATACGTTCGTAACCTAAAAGGTTAAAAAGTGGAGTTCTTCCCAGTTAAACAATGTTAAAAATTAGCAGAATACTACTTACTTGGCCTGCTGCGATCGGCTTCAGCTGATTAGCGGCGATAGTTTTCAGATCCATGTTGAGACTGTTGGACGAGAGTTGACTTTTACACTGAAATCGAGTAAGTTAATGTTTACTTAGAATCAACAAGTTTAGTATTGAAACGCCCAAGGTGAGTGGTATGGTAAAGCATAACTTACACAAAGATTTTTGTTTCTATTAGACAATTATTGGATGATACAAGCGAATACTGCAAGGAATTGCCACGAAATGATTGGCGGGGAACGTCTCATATACTTGCTGCAAAAAGTGCAAAACGTTTAAGTTATCGCTTTTACCTTAATCTATTCAATTACGTTAGCTCGTTATCTGTCAATTTGACAGTTGATGTACCTACCAGAAGTGAGTGGTTCGCGAACGAGTAGGCACAGTGATCCGGATCTCCATACGGATTGAATGATCCGGTTCGCAATGAACGACCTTTACGGTTCGCTGATCTACACGGCTCGTGGATTGTCACGGTTCGCAGATCTTTGCGAACGAGTGATCTGCGAGATCCGGTAAGCCGCGAGATCCGTGTGATCTTGTTGAATCAACGAATCTTACGGCTCGCAGATCACTACTGATCCGGGTTGATAGTTCAATCACAGATAGATGAAATTTATTATACGTCATAATATAGGGATTCGTAATTCTAACACTTCAGTCGTGGCGTCAGCGCTCGGGTTACATCGTATTGTTTATTCTAACAAGAACAAGGTTAAGCTTTTAACAATAACATGAATTAAAGTATTATGTTCATTTTTTTTTATTAATTGATAAACTAAAGTTTTTAAGACAAGATTTTTGTGCATAGCGCAAAGGGTAACAATTATTTTTATAAACAATAATTATTAGCCTGAAACACTCATCCAAATTGAAAAAACCTTCCGAGAAAAGATAAATGTCGCCGACAGGACTCGAACCTGCACCCTTCTGATTGCCGGTCAGATGCTCTACCGTTGAGCTACGTCGGCTTATCGCAAACCCGCCAAGTTAATCAATATATACTAGTGTTTCATTCAATAATTACTGTTTTTATTATATTTTCACCTGTAGACAACCAACTTTATTAGTATGAGAAAGGCTTGTAACGGCTAAATCCCTCAATAGATGGCGTCGAGACAAATTATGTCTACATTTTATTGGTGAAAAATGCTTTGACTTGTCAAATATTTTTTTATTAATTGATAAACTAAAGTTTTTAAGACAAGATTTTTGTGCATAGCGCAAAGGGTAACAATTATTTTTATAAACAATAATTATTAGCCTGAAACACTCTTCCAAATTGAAAAAACCTTCCGAGAAAAGATAAATGTCATTATTTATTTTGAGTAAATCATTGCTATCTAAATAACAGTATAAAAATTATTAACGCATGCTGTGGGGGACGCGAGCTGTAGTTCAATCGATCCGGATCACCGAACCGGAACATCACATAGAGCTGATTAGTGATCCGGTTCGCTAAACCGAGCCGCTTCGCCCACTGCTAGTACCTACACTTTTGAAGCGATGCTGCCACTCTACACTCTGCGCGAATATAAAATAATAATCTTTAGTCTATATCTCGAAACGTACAATAAAATATTTATCAGTGACAGATGTTTTCAAAACCAGTTTCATTATTGCAGGTACAATACGTTTGAGCGAAAATGTATGAAAAACAAATAATAATTGGTAGTTTGACAAATAACAAGCTAACCATTACGCCGTTTCTTGGCAAGAGTAGGCAGAGAGGATAAACCGCCAAACAACTCTGTTTCGGCACACACTCCTTGCTTAATTCACATTCATATGTTGTCTCATACATGCTCTCCTGTTATTTTGACTCTGTCTTGACATGACACGACTCAAGTATTTGATTCACTCTCCTTCCTCGGGCATCCCCGATTTCTTCTACCAACTTCCGCCATGATTAAAATGGTAAATAATATAGTTGAAAAAAATAAAATATCACCCCCCGAGATCCTATGTTCTAGTCACATACACAAATGTTAATATTCTTCGTATGGTGGGAGAGGGTGATAGTTGTATTATGTACCTATCGGATTTGAACACCGATTTAAATACGTTACGATTCGTTCTTTTTCACATATGTATATCTTCACTTGTATATTATATTGGATTTTCTTCTTGTTAGCTCTGGTTATAGATTTAGTTGTCAGATACTTGTGCATATATTTTATTAAATTTATTAGATTGAATTTACAACAGTCATAGCTAGGCTTCCTAAACTAGATGTAAGAGGATGAGCTGAGATACGTATGTACCCATTAGATGTAAAAGAAATTGTGGTCATAAGTAGGTACTACTGCAAGGCGGTGTACGCAGTCATGAACATTGTGACAGAGACATGAGTGAACGTATCCGAAGCTGCGCACGCAACTCACCGGCGGAAGCAGCGACAGGGCAGAGCGCGAAATTTGACAGTGTGTGTTTTGAATAAAGTCTTTACAACTACAAAAATGAACAAGGCACCTAGTGTACTCTAGCAAAGATGTAAGAGGATTGAACTGAAGTACCTAGTAATAGGCCACTTGCACGTATTTTATAAGGGCTTGGAATAAATGTTTCTACTAAGATTCGGCTGTTCAAATATCTACGTAATTTTTTTTAAAAACATCCTTGTTTTTAATATGTTTCACATTGAATTGAACCATTAATTTTTTTCGTGTTTACCTTCCTTGTTTATAACACGTATAATTAAAAACTTCGTTGTGATTTTCTATTATATATATTTGGTAAACAATATTTTTTAATTGAGCTAATTTTTTGTAAAATATTTGGATTAAGTAAAACAGTTATGACGTTGAACATTATAATGATCAATAAGATGAATAAAGGAAATACAAATTGTAAGATGTATTTTTTTTATCGAAGGAAGCAATCCCTTTGTGGCTTGACATTATAATTGTAATGAAAAATATTATTTGTTTTAAGCTATTATATTACATTTATGCATTGTCGACTGGCTTCGGTTGAACTCAACCTTCTTCAGGGCCGTACACATATAAACTTTATACTTTGATGTGTGGACGAAAAACCGACAACAAGGCCATCCCACGCCATCGTACTGCTCCATAAGCACCACTGCATCCGACGCCATTACACCCTCTACACGATCGGCCATCCGTAGTGGGCCAGCTGATGGCCCATCGTGTAGAGGGCTTATAAAGTGCTAGTATTATTTTCGTGCGCACCACGAATATTATATTATATTATTATTATATATATGGTATTATTTTCGTGTGCATTTTAGGACGTTTTTAAAATTAATATACTAGGTAGGTATATAGGCGTTGGGCGTGTTAACAGATGCCGATGTCCTACATACATACATACATACATCTTATCCCCCTTGTCCTACTCGGGTCGGGGACCCATCGCATCAATAAGGGGCCTCCAGGCGTCCCTATCCTATGCTACGTTAATGACATCCATCCATAGTAGGTCCAGCCTCTCCTCGCACAACTTCTAATGTATCACTATTGTACTATGCCTTTGTAGTAATTACTGTTATTAATAATATTTCGATGATTACATAGCGCCGCTTTAGTGAAAACTAACCTCAAGGGCGCTGTGTCAGCTGGGTAAAACAGTGCCTTAGCGCCTTTACAACGGAGTGGGCTGCTCCAATCGCGCCTGCACAGGACTGACTCCGGAGACATGGATTTTAAAGTAAACTTACAAAGAATTGTACCGTTACATTTAGAAAGTTGGCGGACATAGTTATGAGGGTTTTGCATATTCGAGAACAATGGATAAGTTAACAATTTAGAGGATGTTACAAAAACATATTTGTATTTTTAGCAATCACCATGGAACATTTTTACAGTAGATTTTGGGGATAGTTGGGACGTTTTGTCTGGTCAAGTTTAAGATAAACAATATCTAGGAATTCGAGAAATAGGTAGAAAGTTTAGGGTCAGATGGGTAGGTACATAACAGTTGGTGGAGGTATATACATACAGGTGGAGGTGTCATACCGTGGCTGCATTACTCTATGGCTAAAGGTAGGCTGTGTGTAGTTTTTCAAGTGCGGGTATGAATTGTGCATTTAATATTTGAAAATGACAATTTTATTATCATCTGCTGATCGTAGTGGCCAACTGAATAGATAAACAGCGACAGAAATTTGTAGCAACTAAAGCTTTCTATAATCTTTTAATTTATTTTTTTGAACTGCATGCTACTGGTATCGTACGACATTAATAAGGCTTTATTTCTTTGTTTTGCTATGAAAATGCTAAGCAACGAACTACTGTTATTCGCGTAGATATCGCATAGAAAACACTCAGATATAACGGCGTACCTATACCTATTTAGGTGCATAATACGAAATTGACCAGTATTGTATGAAATTATTTGAGAACATTGTTAAAAAAATGTGTATTATAAATCTTGTATTGATAAAACAGGTTAAAGTTATTGTTTTGAAATTACGATATTAATCTGTCAGACCCGTCGAAGAAAGAATGAAAGGAATTCTTTCTCCTTTGATTCGCCCCCCACGCCCTCATCTGTTTCTTAAGCGCCCCAGGACAATCAATAGCAATGTCAATGGTTACGCCATTGGTACAATTGATAATTGCTAATTGATCGTTTGCAGAGTCACCTCCGTATTTAGGCCCAGGCAAACTAGACAGCTCCCTAGAGCGATAGATCCATATTTTGCACAAACATATACAAATTAAAAAAAACTCCAACGAGTTCCTAATAGACTAACCAGTTGACATTTGACAATGACATTTTTTTGTCTGTAGTTCTAAAAGTGACATTTGAATTTGTGACGACTTGACGTGAATTGTCAAAAATGTCAACATCTATATAATGTTTAATAATGTTTACTAGCAAATAATGTTTAAAGTAAGTAATAACGTAATTGGTAACATACTTAATATTGAGTTTTTCTATTGTTAAAACAACGCAAATATTGATTTTTTCTCTTGTTAAAACATCGCAAATATTGACATTTTTGATGAATGTCGCTCGCTGAATTCAGCTGACAGCTGTCATTCGACAGAACCGGAACCGCAGTTAAGTAAGAAGGCTTTAACCCTAAGGAAAAAGTTAAGGAATCTTCCTTAAAAAGAACGGTAATAGCGCCCCTGGTCCATAAAACGGTTCAGGAAAGTGGTGAGTGCCCTCGACTGACAGGGAATGATAAGTGTTTTGTTTGAGCGCATTGACAAGTGCCATTGATGCAGCGGATTGGTCGTTTAGCTTTGCGATTGAAAATCGTTTGGATCAATCGAACCCTTTGGCACTCAGTTTCATTGCGAAGTGAGATTTTGTTTTGCTTATAATTGAATTATATCGCGATTGTCAAGAGACATGAAAGTAACAAATCAAATCAAAAGGCACAAATCAACTGGGCCGAAAATATTGATGCGTCGATTTAACTTCCGTCAATAGCTGGTCAATTGCACATCAATGCGCTTTGTCAATGACGTAGTACATTTAAAATTGAAATTAATAGTCTTTGGGGCGCTTAAGACACATTGATATCGTCAATTTCTTTTGTTGATAGACATACCCCTTTTCAACGTTATTTATTTTTCAACATTGACCCAGCTGACTTACAGCTTACAGTCCCGCATATACTTACATGATGTATTTTATAAATTCCAGTCAGATACTGTTCTGAATATAAACATTTGAAATATAATACATCATTTCGATGGCCCAGTATTAAATTGCAACAAGTCAATATCTATTGTTTTGTTTTGATATAATCAAAATTTTATATATTCGCGTAAATATGCCAAAATATGATTGCGAAATTGTCAAATTGTATTAATTCGCACTGTCCTTTCTGTTCGAAGTTGAAGTGCATAGGACAATCGCCGGTATTAAAGAGATTTAATTGGAAACAATTCTAACAGATTTGTATTAATCTGGGTACCTACATTTGAATGTTCGAAGATGTTTTTCGGCTCTCAAGGAGTCACACATTTTTTATTTCTGTTTAAAACTAGTAAGAGCTCCTTGTGGCGAATAGTTTGAAATTTTTTTTATATGAATACCGCACAAGAGTCCCAAACTGCTCCCAACCGTCTGGAGCCAGTGAGACTATGGCATTCCCAATTGGGGAATGTTGTGAGGCTGAAGGTATTGGGGAGGAGAAGGAGAAGGGAGAGAGGAAGGTGGGGAAAGGGGGAAATACCTGGCTATTCAGATCTGGTCACCAAACTCGGCTAAAAGCCATTTCAAGCAACGTTTCAATTCTGAATGGTGGTCTTTCACCAGGGCAATACTGGGAGTATCTTCCACTCTGGAACGCGCGCAAATATACTATATATTATTTTTAAATGAATTAATTGTGAAACAACACAAATTAATTAAATAAAAATTACTTGCGCACGCCGGGATTTGAACCCGCGACCTTCGGATTCGTAGTCGAGAGCCTTACCCCTCGACCATTGATTAATTGATACCCATATTAAAATTTATTGTTTTTCGGACTTGTTGCAGTTTAATAGGACCATCGATTTGTACGAGATCGAATCTATTCAGTTGTTTTCATCTGTCCCATTACTTGTATGCACAAAGATAATATTCACAGTTGCATATCTATTAATCTATCGTATTAATATCTTGAGCGATAAAAAGAATAATGTCTGAGCTGGTGGTGTTTATTTGTTTTGTATACAAATCTACAGTTTCATTGCGAGCTTGATGAAATTTTGCACACTTGACCTTCAAAGCAAGATTTCAAAAAACCACACCTGTCCCTCTTTTTCACCCCTTAAAGCAGGATTTAAAAAATAAAATAAATGTCTTTTGACAAATAAGGCACATTGGCGATGATGGATTTGTGAAATTTTCGATAAATCCGTATTTAATATAAACAACACTATACTGCCGTCTCTTCTTTTTGCTTCCGAAATGGTTTTTAATTTACAGATAAGCGAGTAAAAGATCAACTCATAAAACCCCGTTATCAATTACCAGCTACCAACATTTTTTTGCTATTTTTTTATTAATAGGTTTTTATTAACTTCACCTATATGAGACATTTCATGTGAAATCGGAAGTTTTAAAATTTTTTATTCAAATCAAAAAAATTAATTTTTCATATCATCCAATTTAACGTAGATCTGAATGTAATGAAATCGTTCAGTTCTATTTTCATCCACATCCCGAACTACCGAAATATATGAATTTTCGCACACGTGATAAAAATGATTACAATACATACAATAACAATAATTGACCGTTATTAAAGATTACTTTGCTTTATTAGTACGTGATTAGCGTGTTTTTTTGTGTCTTTTTTAGACTATATATTTTTTTACCAGCCCACGCCCCCACTGTGCTATCTCAATGCCCTCTAATTTTCTCTGGATCTTCTGCTGCCCCCCTGAAAGTCTCAAACGCCCACAAGGGGCATTATCGCCCACGTTGAGAACCTATTCTCGAAACCATTCAAAACCCCGGGGAACTCCGAGTACTTCAGCTAGTTCTTTATAATATTATAATATGCATTGCATTCTCATGGAATTAGACAACTCGTAAAAGCAGGGCTGGGATGAGATGAGCTCAAGAAAGGAAAATATATTATTACGTTGCCATCATATTTGAGCCATATAGGAAGACAAAGTAAAATTTTATGTGCCCATAAAAACAATGAACCTAATTTATTTTCTCTGCAATTGGGTTTGTATATATTTTGAAGATAACAGAGTCGACGGCAGTGGTGTGTCATTGGTACAGGCAAATTTTAAAGAGCGCACGTGTGATTATGTAAAAAAAACTTCAAGAAAGAGAAAAGTTTTATTTAAAAAAAAAATAATGGAGAGCATAACAAATCAGGCCATTTTCATGTAACGTTACGAACGAACTATAAAGATTTTTTAAAATATATTATAAATCCATACCTTCAGCGGGCATTCAGCAATGTGTATGCAGTATTCCCGTATTCCCTGTAGAAAAATCGATCCACATAAATTTTTCCAAGCCAATTAATATTGCATGCAAGTGGCTTGTTCGTGTACAATACCGAATCGATGTGTCGTTAATAAAATAACAAGTCTGAAAAATACCTCCTTCTCATGCTACCGACATCAACCGTGAACAAGTGTTCCGCTTTGCATGTTTATTTTTTGGTTTGTTTGGAATTTGGATATTTGACTATAACATTTTGATACTGGGTATGAGCTACATACATGGCTTTTACGCTTTTACTTTGTCATACCTTACCCTACCAAGATTAATCAATATTATTCAACGAAAATATCAACCAATGCACAAATCGGTAATATGGTGGCAAAAGGCATTGAAGACAAAAACCGATATAACTCTGTTGTGGGCTTGTCCCGCTTGTCCGTCTGTACGAAGTGAGGTTAATTATGTCTTATCCAGGTAAAATTAATCAATTATTTTCATACATCGAAAATCTTTCGTGGGCAGATCAGTTTCATCAAATACCTTAAAATAGGTAATTTTCTATACATTGTAAAACATACGAATTACTGCCATCTAGTAACGGGGATTGTACGAATTGTTTTTTCATACATTTATATATAATGTGATATATAATATTCCGTATAAATCGAAAATTCAAAAAAATTTAAATTAGGTAACCTACATGACATTACTGCTTTTTTGCTGATATGTGATTTTTTTATAGAGGCTATTAGGTTTGTATTAGCCGTTATAAACCGTTATATAGGTGGTTTGGAAAGAGTATAAAATTCTAATTTAATTAATTCTGAGAAACTTTACTTTACTTTTTTGATTAGCATATCACAATTGAGTACCTCAATATCAAAAGGTACTTAACGACCATTTACATTTTGTTCTAAATTTGAATGCAATTATGTTCGCTATAACAAACTTCTACGTGGAAAATTAATTTTTAAAAAAAAGTTTCAAAAATCTAAATTATATTTTTCATACAGAAACTGTCATAGCGAGCGCAGTTGGTTTCAAATTAAAAAAAGGGTTGAATGATCATTAGATACCTTTTTATATTACCTACTCGATTCTTATGATTATTAAAAAATATATGTATATATATATATATATATATATATGTTTGAGGAGATTTAAATGTTCATAAAAAATAATTAATAACAGTCATTGCAAACAAATAGCAATTTAAAAAAAAATAAAACCTCACATAAATTAAGTCTTAGGATTATTTATTGAAATTTTAATGTAATTATGAATATTTTCTTATTTTTTTTTATAAATTTCTATTGGGGCAAATACTTGAATTCATGTAGGTACTTAGTTAACAAAAAAAAAATGATGAAGAAATTAGTATTCTTGTAAGTAATTTTAATACTATATTTATGTTAGATTTTGAAGTACCCCTAATTTAACATTTAACTGGCGGCTTAGATTACAACATACATGTTTTTCTTTAAATCTATAACCCACATTATTTAGAAAATTATTGCAATTGAATCGGTACCTACCACCAAGTGGTATTAAGCTTATGTTCAGAAAAAAATAATACCCTTTAATAAATTTTTTTTTTGCTTTGTAAGTTAAACCACAAAATTCTATCGTTTTAGGAATATTGAAACCAGCTTGTTATTTTGAGCGGCTGATTCAAAACACTGAAGACAGAATATAGTTAAATTAACCGTTGAATAGTTTTTACCGCAAACTTTGTGATATTTTATTTAGCCAAGTGGGTCGTACGAAAAGGCTCACGGACCGCGAGGTGTGCATCACTACTATATGCCATAAAAAAAAAACATAATAAATCTGGAATAAAGCTCGAAAAAATTTCAATTGCAAATTCCTTCTATTATTCACAACGATTTAAAAAAAAAACATTTGAAAAAAATTGCTCCGTATACACCTATTGTATCTTCATAGAATGTCATATAACAAAAAAATCATAATAAATGAGGAAATTTAAAACTGTGTTATGTTTGGTTGCCAATTATGCTTCCTTTTATTTAAAAAAAAACTATAAATTATCTTTGATCGTACCTTGTCCGACCGATTTAAAAACGATATTTTTTGATCTCCCATAGAATTCTGTCAATTGCAGATATTATTAGTTTTGCAATCACACCACTAAGATAATACTTTTGATAGGCACCTATTTCACAAAATGCGTGATTGTGTTTTACTTGTGATTTTTTTTTTTACAAGAATCCGTTTAGCAGTGGCGTGCATTGTTTTATGCATTAAATATTTCGACTGCTACAAGCAAAAAGGCAGTGACTCACATTAAGTAATTTTGCGGGAGAGCTTTTCAATGTTTAAAATCTTGTTCATATAATTAGAAGAGTTTACAAAAAATTGAAAATGCATTCATTTAGAATGTATTTTCTAACTTCTGTAGTATTTACTTCAATGTAGCACTAATTCATGACTCCCAGAATGGAAGAAAGAAGAAAGAAGAAAACTAAATTTTATGAGTTAGTCGATTCAAAAATGGCTATTTTATTAACATTATGGCCAACTAAATAAATGAGCGTACAAGTTCTTTAGTCAGGGTGGCTGGAATGAGGGAAAGAATAAACAGCTCCAGGAATATCCTCATCATGGAAGCCCGCCTCAGTCCAGCCTCCAGCATCGATGCATACTGGACAAATATATTGGCCCCTCACAATATAAATGCCGCAGCACCCTTAAGGAGTTATTCTAATCTTATTTAGTAAAATTCTTATTTTTTTTTATTTTTATTTTTGTTTTATGTGTGATGTATCACCTTATACTACTGTCTTATAATTATTTAACTTTTTTATTTTAGTTTTTCAAACTCTTGTACATATTTTGTATATTTTTTATAATTATTGCATGTATATTTTATATGGAATGTGTGGGACTGCACTAACCTCCCCACATACCGGAATAAACATTTATTATTATTATTATTATTTACCAAATTCATTTGAAAAAATAATAATTACATTTTGATAGGAATTTTGCAATTTAAAAAAATATATTCTAATTAATTATTTTTCGTATGGTGTGTACAGGTTTTCGGCCATCATGGACTGCACGCCAGTGACATTTAGATATTACTGATGCCTTTACGATTGTCTATTATCTTGGTCAATGCACAGAAAACTATGTAACTAGTTTCCCGGCTCATTGGACGAATCACGAAACTGCGTATTTTCGTGGGAATATTCTTGAGACATTCAATCGACCAACGACGAGCGGCTCAAGTCTAATAATAACCCATCGTCTGACGTCCGAGATATTTCACACATTGTTGGAGCCGAAGTTAAACATTTATCTATGCTCGCGCAGTGTTTTAAATTAAAAATCACATAACAAATGTTAATAAGTGAATTGTAACAGTTGTTTGAACGTTTACTTCGCTGCACTTATTGTGTCGTGAATCTTTATTACAATCTCGTATATGTGTGTGGAAAACTGATTTGACAGAGACTTTTAAATACACATAATCGAATGTTACAAAATCAAAGTGTTTTTTTACCGGTTATTTTAAACATAGGTACACATACATAGAAAACATCTCATGGTACATACATTATCAATTGCCTTTAATTATATACGATCAATAGAAAGAATATTAGAAATAATATCTAACATATTGCATAAAATACGACAACAATGTACCTAATTTGTTAATGTAACAATGAAACGCAAGAGTTGAACCGAAGTTAGTACAATTTCTTTTCTATTTAGTATTTGTAAAGACGCATCTAAGTGATTCATTTAAAAAACGTAATGCATTTCATTGGCTCCTTCAGTACTGTTTATTATTATATCGAACAAGTGTTAGAGACAAGGAGTATTTTTAGTTAAAATCTAACAGTAAGGTAAATATATTTAGAAAGTTATGTAGTTGGTGGAGCAGGGTTTCACTAGTGATGATAGTTCCCTTTCGGCCAGAACAGGGAAGAATCTGTGGTGTATCGTGATACGGCTAGAATGTTAATTCGTTGTTTGTTTAGTGAAGTAGATATAGAATACATGAAAGTCCATAATAGTATTATTAACACCCTCAACGAACATCAAAAGTAAAACTGGCTCACCAATTTTGGATATCTTACCCACCTCCCTCGGCAGGTAAGAAAATTACCATAATTTTGTCTACTAACCCAATGGTATAAACATTCCAGATTACATGGAACCACTGAATAGAAAACTCCTAGAAATGTGATCTGTACTGATTTGATAGAACACTGTCCCCATTTTACGAAAAACCTTTCTACTGCCAGGCCCCGAACAGACAAATGTATTATCTGTTCAAGAAATAATTTCGATATTTAAAGAGATTGATCAAATTCACTGGAAAATTTGCCTTCCTTCGGGTTCGTCAGACACGCCCCCATCACAATTCTAACGGATTATCTCTTTGGTGCATGGAAAAAATGCCCCGACCCTGATTAATCACT